>PVLD010026856.1:0-21573 GCA_004027595.1 Dinomys branickii
AATTTGCATGTCTGTATATGGGTCCATACATCTACAATTCGAAGATATCAATGGATAAAGCAACAACTACTGTTGAGACCATATCACCTTGTCTATAGATTAGTTGTGATTGTACTATTTTCTATGATAATGGGTGTCTGTTTGTCAATATGTTTTTGTACTTTTATGTTTCTAAAATAAAAAAAAAAAAAAGAAATCAACCAATAACATACACTGCTGAGGCTAGAGAGAAAAAGAAACTCTTTTCCACTCCTGGTGAGAACGCAGACTGGTGAAACCACTGAGGAAATGAGTTTGGGATTCCTCAGTAAACCAGGTCAAGAGGTCCCATTCAACCCAGCTATTCCCCTTTTGGGTATTTTCCCAGAAGATCTGAAAACACCACATCTCAGTGATATATGTGCACCCATGTCAATAACAGTGCAATTTGTAATAGCTAAATCTTGGAAGCAACCCAAATGTTCATCCACTGAGGAATGGATAAAAATTTGTGGCATTTTTATATAATGGAATATTACTTAGCTACAAAGAAAGACAAACTCAAGGCTTTTATAGGTAAATGGTCACAACTAGAGACCATACTCATAAGTGAAATAAATCAGACCTGCATGTGTAAGCAATGTATTGTCTCACTAGTGTAAGAACCTGAAAGAGTGAATAAAAATTAGGAAGTATGACAGATATTGTGAAATGAAAGGAACATGCTCAAAAGTAAGGGCCAACCTGGGTGTAGGAAAAGAGAAGGAAAAGAAGAGGAAAACTATATATGTATTTGCAGGATAACTAACATAGCTGTACTACTGACTTTTATTGCTTTATTGAAAGGAACAGTTAAAGATTAATTATTTGATCAATCTTGTATATCTATATTTGTTTTCCTGAGTAGCAACTTTGAAGACATTTATATGTAATATAACAACCATTGTTAATTTCCTTTGGCCTTGTCTATAACTCAGTATTTCTTGTACTAATTTGTAAATGGTTGTCTGTTTGTTAAAATGTTTTCATTCTTTTATTTAAAAAAAAAAAAAAAACCACAGACCTCACAGCACGGGAAACCTCTTTCACAGACCAGACAGCTACGGAGGGAGGCTGCTCTCTCCACTGGCACTCCACCCGGCCCACAGGCCCAGGACCCCTCCTTAACAGGCATCACCCCTCCTATTTCACAAAAGAACACTCACGGGACCCGGCATTCTCCACCTCAGAAGGATGACTCCCTGAAGAAGGAAAATATCTCCTTCCCACCTCCCAGTCTCAACAGACTCTCTCCTCCCTCCATAGTAGCTGTCACATAGGCTACAAACCCTTCAGCAGTTTACTCCAGCCCCTCATTTCATCCCCTTCCTGGAAGGCCACTCTAACAGATCACCACACACTATCTAACACTCTGTCTCCCCCTCAGAGTTCCACCACCTCCTCTCTTTACTCAACTCGCCTAGCCCATGGATTTACCCCTGCCAAGAATGGTAACTGACCACACATATGCAATGAGTTAATAAAATCAAATATCTCTTAGCCTGACTGTATGTTTTCACAGGATGGATTGAGGCATTCGCCACCCCTCTGAAAAGGCTGAGGAGTTGTACAGTGCCTCCCGCCAAATATCATCCCTCTATTTGGTCTCTCTAACTCAATCTGATCAGACAACGGGCCAGCTGTTATTACCCAAATAAACATAGAGGTCTCGGGGCTGGGGATATAGCTCAGTGGAATAAGTGCTTGCCCAGCAAGTGCAGGGTCCTGAGTTCGATCCCCAGTACCGCAAAACAAACAAACAAACAAACAAAACATAGAGGTCTCCAAGGCTCTCAGAATAGACTGGAACCTTCACACTCCCTACTGGTTCCAGTCCTCAGGAAGGGTACAAAAAGCCAAAAACCTAATTAAGGCTGAGCTCACAAAACTCTCATTACAACTAAAATAAATGGATATCCCTGTTCCCTATTGCTCTCCTGAGTTAGGACAGCCCCTGCAAACCCACAGGCTAAGGCCCCTTCAAACTGCCATATGCCTGCTCCTTTCTTCTGGGTCCTGGCAGTACCCCTGAAACCGACCCCCTGGGAGACCACCTCCCTGCTCTTTAGTTAGTCAGACAACAGATCCCAAAGACAGCAAATCTCATCTTACTTTCTCCCAACATTTAGCCATAGGAGGAGGACCTTGCTGGAAGATTAGTTTTGGAAAAACAAACTTAAATGCTCAACCCTTAAAACCCAAATGGACAGGTCCCCACACAATCATCTACAGCGCTGCAATGGCAGCCCATCTACAGGGTCCACCCCATTGGGTTCATCACTGTCACCAAAACTCCGCTCCCCAGACCTGATTCCCAACCACGGCCAAGAGCACACAGACAAGTATCCTCACTGGAAATCACAAGTGCTCTCCCCACCTCCTCGCGTTTCACCTCCATTCCTGAAGAGTAGATGCCCAGTCTGATCTACTGATTCACCAGTTCCCTAAGGCAGACCCTTGCCCTTTTCCCCTCAGGCTCACTTGCTGGAGTCTCTCCTGCCCTAAGCAGAACATCTCCATTTCCCTCACCCTTACATCCATACTCTGGAGTCAGCTCTCCCTTGGGTCGAACACTTCATCTAGGCACATTCCCACTTAAACAGGGGTCAAACTCACCACCAGCATGCTACAATGGCCAACAGTGTACTAAGATAAAAAGCACTTTTATGATGCATAATATTTTCTGCCTAAACACATCTGGGGTCTTCTAGCTATGCAGAACCTCCTCCTATCTCTTTCTGTCCACGAACTGGACTGAAACATGTACCCTGGTATTCCTGGCCCCCCAAATGGATAAGGGCCCTGGGGAAACTGAGCTCCTGGTCCCTTCTCAGACCAGAACCACAAGCTCCAATACTCATACCTTACTATTAGGCCTTGGGATCTCTGCAGGTGTGGGGATAGGAGTTGCAGGGGTGGCTGTCTCCACCTCAGCCAGCATCTCCCAGAAAAAATGTCAGAAGATCTTGGAAAGATTTCTGATACTGTCCTGACCTTACAAAAGGAAGTAGATTCTTTGACGCAGGTAGTACTCCAGAGCCTTCTCACCCTGCATCCATTCACTGCAGTGCAAGGAAGCACCTGCATCTTCTTCAGAGAGGAATGCTGTTTTGATGTTACCAGGTCAGGTTTTGTTCATCAGACAGTCCGGAGTTTCCATGACCAAGCAGCCAGGCTCAAAGATCAGGCAAAGAGTAGCTTCACGCTGGATTGAGGAGAAGGCTTCTTCTAAACCGGTGGGACATCTTGGCTTCTCCTTATCTTCAGGCCCATGCCCCAGGCTTTCTGCTGTTATTGTTTGGATCTTGCATAGTAAGACTCTTAATAGATTTCATCTAAGGACTGATCCAATCCATAACATCCAGACTGTGCTTCTGACGGCCAAATGCACCGCTATCTGACAGGAATCCCAAGCTAATCCATAGCAAGAACCAAAGATCACCATGCTCCTAGATCTCCATCACCTCACCCAGATATGGTACCGTGTTATGTCACCAACAGCCTGGGCCCTCTCTACCTTCATATTTTTTTTTTGTCTCTCTTTCCTAGAATACCTGCACAGATCCCAGTTATGACTGAAGAAATCTTGAGAAATTACACCTACTACCTCTCTTCTTTTTCTGTAACATGACAGCAATGTTAGGTCTCTAACTTAGACACCCAGCCATCTAGGAGAGAAAAACTCCCCAGCAGATCTGTTCTTCACACCTATGACAGCTAGGCATTCAACAGGAAGCCGGCAGCTGCTCCACAGAGCTGAATCCATAGAGAGCTGATTCCTAGAAAAACTGCAAGAGATATGCTGTGCTTGCCATCGCCTCCTGTACCCAACACAGCCCTATCAGACAGCCTTGGACACCATAGTCAGAGACACAAAATTTTGCACCACACTCAGCCATGAAACCCTCCCCTGCCTACAATCCCTTATACAACACACTGTTGCCCTTACTTGGGGCCAATGATCTTTCCTCTCTTGGTCCAGACACAGCTGGTCTGCAATAAAACCCTCACACACTGCTTAAACTCCATCTGCCATATGGGCTCAACTGTGCCTCAGTTCACTGTGCTGTGTTCACATACACTAAACCCAAATAATATTGATTTGTTTTTTCAGGAGGAAAACTGCATATATAAACTATAGCACTGTTTGCTATTCCTAAGAAATACAAATTGGAATCTAAAATTATATCCATCTAAACTAATACAGAAATAAATAAAACTATTAGTAGAATAATTGCTGCTATGTAATGTAAAAGCTAGACAAAGCCTGTAACTAAAATTTCAGCCAGCTCAATATAGGTAAAGCATCAGGGCTGAGGATAATGTGTGTGTGGTGTCATTGACTGAATATGTGCCAAACAGATAGAAAAATGTATTTGCATGTACTGCTGTGGTGAGTTTGTTTACCTCAGTTAGTCACCCACAGAGGCCAAGGACAGAGAAAAGCAAGTTTCTTAGCCAGCATTTAGCATCCAGCAAGGAACCAGACATTGACCCTGAAGGGAAGGAGGGTAGTGTCTTTTATACACATCTATTTGAGGCTCCAAAAATGTAATTGACTTCTTATTAGGCTTGAAACATAAAGAGGAACATGCAGCACTTTGCGTTTGGGGTGGAGCACAGTGTATAACTAATATTCTTTTTATAAGTCATGTGTGGTAGTGGGTTAGGAAATTGTTACAATATTTGCAAGAAACAGAAACTCAAGGAAACAGAAACTTAAAAACTAAAATGGCGCTGGACACAAATGGCACAGATCTGGTTCCCTTCCTCATATCAGTACGATGGAGGGGGCTCATGGCACACAAAATGGGTGATTAATTTTTCCATTCTAACTAAATGGATAATACAATACAATGAATCTAAATTAGTAAAAATGTCACGAAGTTATCCAAACAATATGGCATCATGGTACATATAAAGGAAAATGGCAGGAATAGGCCAAGTATTCCATTTCTAGGCATGTGGAAATATCCACAGACTTTTCTCAGTAGACTTCCATGAGAATGCTGACGACAGCCCTATTCATACAAATCACACCTGCAGAAAACTCAGTGTCCTTCTACAGCAAAATGGGTGAGTAATGGCAAGATATTTGTACAATGGAATACTATACAACTATCATAGATGAGGAGAACTGCATAGACTAACTTCATCATATTACCTCATGAGGAAGAAGCTAAATACCAGTGGGTGTGCACTGTATTCCTCCACATATGGAGAGATAAACAGAGAGGAGAATAACTTATTTTCATATTCCCAGCGTCTCTGGTTCCAAAGAGAATCATCTTTGATTCTTCTCTTTCCTAAATGCTCCTTAATCAGAATCACATATGTATAATTTTATGTCTAACATACACACCTTTATTTATCTCATATGAAACAAGGAAGTTGAAGAAATGAAGAAGGAAAGGTCTATGGACTGTTTCCATGAACAATCCAGAAGCGTAGAGTTGAGAATACGGCTTCTAAAAACTTTACATCAAACAGCATTGATGTTCCTTGCACTTTGGGGACCACGCTTTGTAATTCTAGAGGATTGTGCAGCCTTTGGTCAGAATTTTCTCACCATCAGTTCCATTCATCTTCATGTTCTACAGGACAATTGACATCTAACCTTCAGTTCCTCTCTCTAGTCCAATGGGATAAAGTGCTCTTACCTCTTCAAAATACTAATAACTCTACCTTCTACTCTTTTTCTCAGTTTTTACTTTTTCCTTCTCCCCTCTTGTCTCTCTTGATCCTTACCCCATTTGAACATTTTCCTACTGCACAAGTCCTACTGTACATTTTGGTCCTTATTTACATTTACAGTCTCTTACACCAGAGAAATAATGTGTTATTCATACATGTATGTCTGATTTATTTCACTTAAGAGTACAGACACAAAATGCATCCATTTTCCTAGCAATGTCTCCAGTGTATCCTTTAACTCTGCCTTCTAGATCCTGTCCCTATTTACCTCATTTTGAGTCCTGTTTCTATATCTTGTGTCTGATGTTCAGCACGTATTATCTATTCACTTCTTCTGTCATCGTTCCTCTAGAAAATAAATTCTCTACAAGCCTGACATGTTCAAACCACCAAGTGTGGGCGTTTCTCTTTCCCCCTCTCATATTAGAGTTCTTTTGTTGAATATCTCTTTTTGTACGCTTCCTTATAATGTGCCCTTCCAAATCTGATCGTGGAAACAACATGGAATAGAGATTTAGCAAAGAGATGCTAAAAATTTAAGAATTCATTCCAAAAATATTTTGAAAACTTTCAGTGTGCTGGGAAATGTTCAAGGTTGTGAGAGTTGGTTGATGAGTAAAGCAGATTAGATTCCTCTCCTTAGACAGTTTGCAATTTGATAAAAAAAAGTAGGTTAATAATTCCTAAATGGTTCATGTGCTAAGAAAATAATAAAGAATAAAATAGAAATAGCCTGAGGCTACTTTCAATTTATGAATAAATTGTGTGTTGTGATTACTGATAAAGACAGGCAGTTTTAAGCTCTACCTGCTTTTTTCAGTTTCTGTAAAATTTTAGTTTAGTTTGCCTCTTAGTCTATGCTTCCTGAATTCTTATTATTCCATCACATTAGGAGTTGCTAGTGGTGACAGAGTAAACAAAACCCATGAATTGGGAAAAGACAGTTAGTCAGCTGTCCCTCATACAAAGGGCTTCTATCTAGAACATACAAAGAATTTTTAAAAATCAGGGCCCCAAAATTCAAAGACCCAGTACAAAAATGGATATCTGAGATGAATATACACTTCTCAGCTGAAGAAACACAAACTGCAAGTAAATATATTGAAAAATGTTCAACATCATTGGTCACTGGAGAAGTGCAAATTATAAAACACTGAGATTCCATCTCATCCAAGGAAGAATGGTTGTCACCAAGAAATCAACCAATAACAAATGCCTGTTGGGCTCTGTGGAAAATGAAACCTTCTGCCCTCTTTGTGGGAGTGTAGACTGGTGAAACCACTGTGGAAATCAGTCTAGAGATTCCTCACAAAACTAAGATGAGAGGCCCCACTTACCCCAGTTATTCCCTTTCTGGTCGTTTTCCAAGAGAATTAAAAGCATCATCGCACAGCGATATATGTGCACCTATGTTTATAGCAGCACAATTGGCAGAGGTAATTATTGTAAACAATCCAAATGCCTATCAATTGAGGAATATATAAAAAAGATGTGGTACTTTATATAATGAAATATTACTACGCTATAAAGAATGATAAACCTGAGGCTTTTATAGGTTAATGGATGCAACTAGAGGCCATACTCATGAGTGAAATAAAACAGACCCATATGTGTAAACATTGTACTGTCTCCTTAGTATAAAAACCTGAGAGTAAATAAAATTCAAAAGGTATAATACAGTAGATATTGTGAAAGGGAAAGAAATTTCTCAAAGGAAAGGAACAATTGGGATGAGGGAAGGGACAGAAAGAAAGAAGAAAAAGGAAAGAAAGAAAGAAAGAAAGAAAGAAAGAAAGAAAGAAAGAAAGAAAGAAAGAAAGAAAGAAAGAAAGAAAGAGAGAAAGAAAGAAAGAAGGAAAAAGAATATATACATACACATATGTATACACATACATGCACACACACACACACACACACAAGGATAGCTGGGATAACTGTATTGCTTATGTCTATCGGTTTGTTGAAAGGAACAGTTAATACTTAAACTTTTTGGACCAATTTTGCATGATTATATCTGGTAATCTGAACAACTAATTTGAAGACAACACTATAGAATATAACAATCATTAGTGAATTCTTACCATCTGGTTTAGTGTAGCCTCACATTGTTTCTAATGTTTTGGAAATTATTTTTTATTGTCTTTAATAGTTTGACCAATCTAGCATTCTATGTCTGGTAATTTGAGCAACTTCATTGATGATAACAATATGTAATATAACAACCACTATTAATTCTTAGCATTTTGTTTTGATACCTGTATCATTTTTATCTTTTTGTGTTCCTTTGTTTTTGTCTACGTTGTTGTTATTTTGTATGTTTTTGTGTTTTCTTTAAAATAAAAAAGGTTTTGCGGATTTTTTGAACTACATAAAATAGTGTATTCACCTAGAAAGTCATCATAAATGCATCCAACTACAGCACTGTCAACTTTTTAAAGGAATATTTTTGATGAGGGAGTTCCTCAGTTAAGATACATTTGAAATGAATTTTTACTCTTAAACTCCCACCTTTTCTAGCTGTTTTCTGTGACTGTATTCCTTATGACAAACATGGCTGCTCAGTACAAGAAACTCTACACTCTGCTTTCCTTTTCCTTCTTTAGGTTCATTCTCCGCATGGCCTCCCGAAAACCACTTACTTCATTGTCTACAACATTTTGAAAATTCTTCATTTCTTTTTAACGTTGTCAAAATTACTTAACCCTTATATTGAAGATCCTTTATAATGTAATATTAATCTGTTCCCATACTTATTTTTACACCTGTTCTCTTCCTAACACCTCTCTTTCTTATAGCCGCATGACACTTTTTCTGTCCTCTTCAAATGTGTTTCTTTACCTTCCGTGTGATATTTTAAGATCCACTGTCATTCCTTCTTTTCTTGGTCACTGTCCTTGGGCTCAGTTCAAGTTGCCACGTTCTAGTGATTGCTTTCATTTATTATGTAGGTCAAGGGAGTTGTTTTCTTTTCTTTGTTTGTAATAAGAACACATGCTGCTCACATCAGTCTTAGTAAAAACGTTAAGCTTTACCCCATCTCTTGTCATTCCTGGAAAACTGCTATAATTAAAAAAATTGATTCACCTTCTTCCATTTGGAAAAGGGGACTACTTTCCCCTCAAATTAAAAACAAGATGTTTGTCCACTATCACAATTTCTGTCAACATACTACTTGAAATATTAGCCAGGGAAATCAGGTAAGAGAATGAAACCAAAAGGACACATAGGAAAATGAGAACTCTAATTGTCGTTATCTGCAGATTACATGATGCAAAGAACTCCACTGAAACCTCTTGGAATTAATAACCAATGTCAATAAGATACCAGATACAAGAGTAACACACACAAATCAGTAACACCAACAGTGAACAGGATGAGAATATTATGAAAGTAACATCATTCACAGTAGCTTCAAGGAAAATGAAATATTTAGGATATATCCTAACAAAGAAAGTGAAAGATCTCTACAAAGAAAACTATAGCACTCTGAAGGTGGAGATCGAAGAGGATATCAGAAAATGGAAAGCTGTCCTCTGTTCCTGGATAGGCAGAACCAGTATTGTCAAAATGGCGAAACTCGCAAAACTGTCAAACAGATTCAATGCAACGCCAATTAAAACACCAACAGCATGCTTCATGGAACTACAGAAAACAGTACTAAAAGTCGTGTGCAACCAGACAAGACTCAGCAGAAAAACCTATTTTGGGCAACAAGAGCAAAGTAGGAGGCCTTACAATGCCTGACCTCAAGCTATGCTACAAAGTAATAGTGATCAAAATGCCATGCCCCTGGAGAATACAAGATACAGAAACATCTCTAGACACACTTGGCTAGTTGATGTTTGGCGCAGGGGCCAAAAGTGTATGTTGGAGGAATGATAGCCTACGCAGCAAGTGTGCTTGGAAAGTTGTACGTCTGTTAGCAAAAGATTGAAACCGGGTCATTGCCTCTCACCATATACTAAATTAAATAAAAACGGGTTAAAGTTCTAAACTTAAAACAGAAACATGACACCTATTATAAGATAAAATAAGTAAAACACTAGAAGACAGGTGCAGGAAAGGATTTTTCTAAACAAAACCTCAAATGCATGAGAAAAACAGCAAGAAACAACCAATAAGATTCTATCGGATTAAAACTTCTGCACATTGAAAGAATCAATCAGTAGCATGAAGACACAGAGTGAAAAAATTTTTGCCAGCTATTCTTTAGACAGAAGACTCGTATCAAGAACGTATAAAGATCTTGAACAGTTAACGCACTTAAAATCAAAGACCAAGTCAAGAAATGGTGAGGAGAAATGAACAGACGTTTCACAGATGAAGAAATACAAATTGTCAACAAATATATGGAAAATGTTCAACTTCTCTGGCCATTATGAAAATGCAAATTGAAACATTGCTAAGCTCCCATCTTACTCTGGAAAGAGTGGCAGTCACTAGGAAACCAAACCCAAACACATACTGGAGTGGCTGTTGTGAAAATGAGCCCTCCTTCATGGTTGGTGGGAATGAAAACTAGTTCAAACATTACGGAAATCACAAAACTAAAATTAGAAATTCCACATGACCCAATGAACTTCTAGGTATCTTCCCAAAAAAGTTTAAGACCTCATACTACAGTGATATAAGTACACCAATGTTTCTAGCCACACAATTCAAGCAGCCTGTATACCCATCAACAGATGACTGAATAAGGAAAAATGAGGTATTGACGTATGGTTGGATACTGCCCAGCTATACAGAATGACAAGTTAGAGACATTTGTAGGAAAATAGGTGAAACTGGCAAATATAATGTTGAGTGAAATAAACCAGAAACACAAGGTTAAATGCCATATTGTATCTCTCAAGTTAGTGAAGCAAAGTACTAATGAAAGAATGATAGAGATTGGCCAGGAATGGTGGTGTACACCTATAATCACATCACGTGAGGAGGAGGCAGCAGGATTGATGCACTTTCCAGGCCAGCCTGGCCTACAAAGTGAGCTCAAGGCCAGAACGGACTGCATAATAAAACTCTGTCTCAAAAAGACACACACACACCCAAAAGAATAATAAAGGATGGATGGTGGTCTATATTCTGTTTATGTCTGGGTGACAGGTCTCAAGAACAAGGTGCATGGGGCTGGAGATACAGCTCAGTGGAATAAGCGCTTGCCTAGCAAGCGCAGGGTCCTGAGTTCGATTCCCAGTACCACCAAAAAAAAAAAAAAAATCAAGAACAAGGTGCTGTGGATGAAAAGAAAAGCAAGAGAAACAAGAAAATCAAGAGAGACATAATTCTGAGATCAGGGGGCTTTCAGCCTCTAGGACTGAAGCCTCGATTATAATTTTCAGTAACTTTTATTGAGTAAGAACAAAGGAAGCAGCAGAATGGGAGGATAGCAACAGGTTTAACAAGAGCAATACAACTCAGTTATCATAGGAATGAGACTTGACTTAGCTACCCATCATGTTATCACTCCTTTGGGCACATCTCAGCAAAGCACCTAGTGTTGTCTCAGGGGCTTTCCACAGGGACCCAGGTCCTGCAATCTTTTCCTTTAGACCAATGACTTGCGAGACTTTCTCCAGAATCAAACAATCATACAGCCTGGCCAGGCCTGAGGTAATACACTGAAAGGTAAACTAAAGAATGTCCTTCTCCACAGATGGGTAGAAGAGGACAAGGAAATAGTTCTCTTGCAATAGGCAAGTGGTCCAAGGAAACCAGGGTGAGTGGTGAGGAGAAGGGGAAGGGGAAACAAGTAGAACACAGGTATGCACGTAGAGGAGCCCGATCACCTCAGTGAGTGTGAACATTATAGGTATGATAGGTCACAACACGAGCTAAGGTTAATAATATCAACAAGAATGGAAATTGGGATAGGAGGATTGGGGGGAGGGAGAAAAGGGAATGGAGATTTTAAAAGAGAAGAAACAAACTGTATTATATACCTGTGCCCACTATCCAAAATGACCGTAAACTGCATATAGTGCAAACATGCACTAATTAATTATTTAAAGTTAAGAAAAGAAAATGGGGTCATTGCAAAGAACCTCATATGATTCATCTAATTTATCTATCTCCTCTTTGTTTCCTCAGAAAGTTATGACAGGTCAGACACAGTTGAAATTCCCAATCTTTGACTAACAAATGATTAGCTGAACTATATATATATATATATATATATATATATATATATATATAATGTTCCTGTTAACTCAACCAAACATTAATTAAGCTTATACTCTTCTCCCTTTCTCCTCAAATTTGACCTAACGTCTTTCTCGTCGTACATAAAACTCCTCATTACTGACCTACACTAACAATCTGTTGATCTTAGGGAAAAATTTGCTGAATATCCCAGTATCCCCACCCCAACACTGTTTCTGCCATGGTGGGCCTGGTACAGGATTTCATTTGTAAAACTAGGGCTTCACTCTCCCTCCTCTAAGCAAAGTCCCTTTTCCACATTGGACAGCTGGGAGATGGGGAGGGAAGTTGCACAGTCAGTTACTTCTTTTGTGCCTTCTTAAATGCATCTTTTTACTTCGTTCCACAAAAATAGGCATCATGGTACTTCACCTGATGTCCTATGTCTTGTGTTTGTACTTTGTTCCAAGTGTAGCTGTTCAACCTGGTTTGTCAGTGGGGAAGAATTGATTGAAGAACTTATTTAGCAGCAATCTTGCACCAAATTTTTAATTCTTTTTCTGGTTACTTTATTATCATATGATAATTATGGCAGAAAAGAGATCATCAATATGTGGCCTAGATCAGCTCAGGCAGGGACCCCACGCAGCAGGCCAAGAGGGCCCCAGCAGTAGGACGGCACACACCATAGTGGGGGAGCACACATCAGCAGTTGGTAAGTCAGGTAAACCAGCACTGTGATTCTGAACACAGACATGAAGACTAGAAGTGGGTGGGTGGGGCCCCAACTCCTCTTTTTCTAATCAAAAGGCTGAAGGAGAACTGCGACAGCAGAACATCAGTGTCAACCATCATCCAAAAGCCAACATCAGCCTTATACCAGCACAAATCCCACTGCAAACTTGGTTGCAATACACATACCTTTCTGTAATCTGACTGGGACTGAAGAAAACTGTGAACAACAATGGAATTTTACTGCATTTATTTTTCTATGTCTGTTTGATTATTTCCTTTTGATGTTGTTTTGGTTTACTTTTTTTAGTTGAGTTTGATCTTTTTAAGGTTATGTTTATTTTCTTGGTTTTTTTTTTTCTCTTTTTTTCTCACTGTTTTTTTCTTATCTCTTTCTCAGGACTTAGACTTTTTGCCTTCCTTTTTATTTTCTTCTACTCATCTTCTTACTCTCTTTCACCAAGTATCTTGCTTGATTTTATGATACTTTCGTGTGAGTAAACATAGTCTCTTGTGTTTCTGGTTCAATTCAATACTTCTCTCGTTTCTCTTCAATTTTTTTCCTACTGGGTCCTCCAGTTCCTATAACTGAGGGGATCAAACTTTATAGTCCAGCCTGCTCCAGGGTAAAATCACTCCACTAAATTGAAAAATATTTCATAAAACTTCTTAGTATGTCCTGGATTCTGTTATAAAACTACAAATTTGCTCTACAGTAAAAGGTATCAGGTTAATAGTTGCCACTGTTTGTCAGTAGACACGTTGTGCTTGGGATTATTGTTTTTACTCACTGTATTACTTTAGCAAGAATGTCATACATGTTCTAATCAGTTTTTCTTAAAACTGATTAGAGAATTGGCAACAATGTGACTGTGTGGGGTCATTACCATCACCACATTTGAAAATTAAGGATTGGGTGCTGAGACAGATAATAATTTCTCCTCCTAACTCCATTGGGAAGCTAGGTTCTTGAGATAGGCACAAAGACCAAAACCCACCTACACCTAGAAAACATCCCTAAGGGACAGATATTTCTTAGGGCAACCTCAGTACTAAAGAGAATCTTATCTACCATAAGAAACCTAGAAGCATCAACACAGAAATCAAAATAAAATAAAAAATCAGAAAACATAAAATGATAAGACACAGATGCAAAATGAACCCAAGATCCCCAGGCCACCCATGATAAGTCCACAGTAGAATGAAATAGAAGAAATCAAGAGCTAACCACTGGATCTTTCAGAAATGTCAGCAACAGAAGTGAAAAGCCAAATTCCAGGTTCTACAAAAAATAATCTCTAAGGTGCAAAAAGAAATGATTATCACAATGTAAGACATTAAAAAAGGCACAGATGAAAAAATAGAGGCTATCAGGAATACAATGGAGACCAAGAGTGTCCAACATAGGAAAGAAATGGAAGTTATAAAACTGATCCAAACACAAATCCAGGAGATTAAAATCTCTACTGAAAGTAAAGAACACAGATTGAATGAACATGAGGATGGAATATCAATCATATCTAAAATACAGGACAGCAGATATTGACAATGAAAAGAAAGATATCTTAAAAATATGAAAGACCAGCAAAAACCAATCCAAGAGATACCAGATGAAACAAAGAACAACATAAGATTGACTGGAGTCAGTGAGAAAGTTAGAGAGAAGGCAAAAGACATAAAAACCTTCCTCACAGAAATAATGACAGAACACTTCCCAAACATGGATAAAGAATTTGACCTAAAAATTAATGAAGCATATGTAATTCCAAATGGTCTCAACATATCAATCAAAAGAAAATGACTGGCAGAATGGATCAGAATAGATTACAATACAAAGAAGCCCAGAAGAGACAGATTCCTTGGTACATATGAAGTGCCAAAACTGAATCAAGAAGATATAAAAATTCTAAACGATCTAATGCCAGTCAGTGAATTCAAAAATGTTATTTGAAACTTACCACCAAAGCAATATCAGATTAATAATATCCCTTAATTATTGCGGGCTGATCAGGTCTGCAATCTCCTGAAAAAGTGTACAGCAAAGGCTAAATAAAATGATGTGATTGGAATGATTTCAGGGCTCCAGGAGGATCAAAGCCCTCTCACAGAACTTGAGATTCTTTTGGCACCAAGACTAAGACATTCTCTGGGTGACCTGTATTTATTTGACTGTGAGAAGAAGGGAAGGGAATACTCAAGACAGGTTGAATTACTCAAGGAGTTCTCCAAGTAACGTGTAAATTAAACCTTAATGAGGATTAAATTAATCCACCCAAGAGTGACATGTCTGAGGCTATAATCTTTATCTAGTTAACATCAGATGCAGGGTCCTTGGCTATGATCTTGTCTTATGCTTTGAGGCTTTCCAGCTTCATCTGCCATCACAGACCTTAGTAGGGATTAGTGACTCACAGAGCTTCCCTTACTATGAGTCTGTCACCCACTTCATCACAAATGGTCTAGGTTTTGGACAGATTCACAAGTAAACATTAAAAGCCAAGGGATTAAATATAAGTCCTGCTTGGGGCTGCTTCATAGTGGTCACCATCACAGAAAAGCCCAAGTACTGATGGATTCACTGTTGGATTCTACAAATTTTAGAAAGACCTAATTCCAATAATGTTGTAATTCTTTAATGAAATTGCAAGTGAAACAATACTTTCCAAATCTTTCCTGGAAGCAATCAATGCCCTGGTATATAAACCAGAGAAAGACCTGACCAGAAAAGAAAAATACAGCTCATTCTGCCTAACTGATGTAGTTTCAAAAATCCTCAATAAGACCCTGGCAAAAAGAATGTAGTATATCCTCTTGCATAAATGTAAAACCATTATACACCATGTCCAAGTCAGATTCATTTCAGACATGCAGGAATGGTTGAACATATGCCTGTTAATAAATGTAATGCGTCATATTAACAGAGCCAAAGACAAAAATCACATGATCATCTCAATAGATCAGAAAAAAATTTGACAAATTCCAAAACCCATTCAAGATAAAAAAAACTTTGCAGAAAATTAAAATAGATGGTGTTTACCTCAATCTCATAAAAGCATGTATGACAAACCAACAGCTAACATTGTACTAAATGGTCAATAACTTAAACCTTTCACTCTAAAATCAAGACAAGAATGTCCACTATCACCAAAGCTATTTAATATAGTTCTGAAACCATTAATTAGACCAATTAAACAACAAAGCAGGAATAAGAATAAGAAGTTAAACTGTTGCTGTTTACAGAGGGCATGATACTCTACACAGACTACCACAAAATCTCCACCAAAAGACTTGAAAATTTAAATAGCAAATTTAGTAGCATTGCTGGATACAAGGTCAACACTCAAAAATCAATAGCATTCATGTTTCAAACAATGACTTCACTGAGAGAGAAATTAGGGAAAGCACACACCTCACAATAACATCCCATAAAATGGAATACTCAGGAATCAATCTAACAAAGAAAGTTAAAGATCTTTACAGTGAAAATTATAGTACTATGAAAAAGGAGATCCAAGAGGATATCAGAAATTGGAAAAATACCCCTTGCCATGAATAGGAAGAATCAACGTAGTGAAGATGGCCAAACTTGCAAAACTGCTATACATATTTAATGCAATCATGACCAAAACTCCAACAGTGTGCCACACAGAACTAGAGAAAACATTCCTAACATTCATTTGGAAACTGAAGAGACCTAGAATGGCAAGAGCAATTCTGGACAACAAAAGCAAGCCAGTGGGAATCAAAATCCCTGACTTAAAATTATACTACAAAGCTACTATGATAAAATCAGCATGGCAGTCAGAAAAAAATAAAACAGACCTGAGAACTAATGCAAGACATTAGAAGATACAGATACAACTACAAACACACACAGCCATGTTCTTTTTGACAAAGGTGCCAAAAATGTTCACTGGAAGACCAATAGCCTGTTCAATAAATCGTGCTGGGAAAACTGGCTTTCCACATACTGAACACGACAATTAGACTCATAGTTATCACCATGAACTAAGCTAAAGTGAAAATGGATCAAAGATCTAAATATAAAACAGAAGCACTAAATCTATTGAAAGAGAAAGTATGTAGAAATCGTGAAGACATAGGTGTAAGCAAAAATTTCATGTACAAAACCCAGATGATATAGGAAGTGCTTCAAAGAATCAAGTGGGATCTCATCTTATTAAAAAGCTTCTGCACATCAATGGAAATTACCAACAGAGTGAAAAAACAATCCACAGGTTGGGAAAAAAATTTAGGCAGTAGTCCTTAAGAGAAATGAAATATATTTAGAAATATAAAGAATTGAAAAAAATCAGGCCCCCAAATTCAAAGACTTAGTGCTACAATGGGCATCTGAGATGAGCACACATTTCTCAGATTAAGAAATCCAAATGGCAAATTGATACATGGAAAAATGTTCAACATCACTGGTCAAGTGACAGACACAAATTAAAACAACTCCAAGATTCCATCTTTTTTTTTTTTTTAATGAAAGAAGGAAACACCTGTTCCTTTTTTTTTTTTTTTTAATTTTTTTTCCGGTACCGGGGATCGAACTCAGGGCCTTAATGCTTACCGGGCAAGCACTTACACCACTGAGCTATACCTCCAGCCCACCAAAATTCCATCTCATTCCAGAAAAAAATGACTATCATCAAGAAATCAACCAATAACAAGTGTTGGAGATGCTGTCAGGAAAAAGGACTCCTTCTCCACCGTTGGTTGGAATGTAGACTGGTGCATCTACAAGAAGAGGAAAGAATTAGAACTCCTTAGAGGTTTGATGTTGAATGAGTGATTGTTAACAGAATGCTAGTATAAATATAAACAGTGAAGGGCATGCTGACAAGAACTCAAACACAAATAAATACTATCTTGTTAGAAATTGGAGAGAATACCATCGTTTTTATAAAGCAGTGATGAACCTTGCTGAACTGCTCTCATTTCCTACGGCTTCACGTACAATGGAACTTAAAAGTAGAATATTTAGCAGGACAGATATCTAAACAGCTATGTATTCAGGTGATACGTGACAGTTTTTGACTACAGCGTGACATGGGAGCAAAGAGAAGTAGAGCAAAATATTTAGAAATATAGAGCATTCCCAAGGCAACAATGTAAGGGGAAATGTGTAATGCTTCAACTGGTTACAAAACAGATTAAGAAAAATAGATGCTGAGTTCTGTATAGCAGAACAGGAAAGATGCCCTCATTTCAGGAAGGCTGCCCTGTCATTGTGGTCCTGGAAGATTTGGAAGACAGAATAACTTGGGGCAATCAGAGTACAGTGCTTTTCACAGCCTCACCTATTAAAAGATCACCTCTCAAAAGTTCCAAGATCTGAAGGGCATGGTGGTGTACAACTGTAATCCCAGCACTCAAGAGGCTGAGGCAGAAAGAATGCTATAATTTGAGGCCAACTTGGGCTACATAGTGAGTTCAAGAGCACCCTGATCTGCATAGTGAGACCTTGTCTCAAATTTTTTAATTTAATTATTAAAAGCAAGACAAAAATGTTCCAACAGCTGCTAAAAATGCAACTATCTTTAGATCAAGTCTTCAATCTATGAACTTCTGGGGGACTTTTAAAATCTAAACAATAACAATTTAGACCCTGATTTAGACAATTGGTCCTGGTAGCAAAGCTTTCCACTACTTACCACTAAGGTACACTCGCAGTCTTACAAACTTTGCTTTTCTAGGTGTGTGGCTTAGGGTTCTCTAGATGAAAAGAAGTGACGGGCTTTTGATATCAGGGGACAGCTAATCCTTACCTTCACAGAAGGGATACAGAGGTTCAAGTCCTTGCTTGGTCCCAGAGGCCAGAAACCTCAGAAGAGAGGAATAATAATGCAGCCTCAGTCCAAGGCCTGAATGTCAGGTGACTCTGAAGAGTCAGCAGTACGGGTTTTCACTGAAAGGGTGAAGAAGGTGGAGTCTGATAGTTAGTGAAATCAGCAAAACCACATAGACTCTAGCAGAATGAACGTTTCAATCCTGCAGTGACTTCCTCTTTCTTCTCCTTTTCATCTGGACTGAAAGCCTGTTGGATGGGCCACCCACAATCAAGATGGGATTTCTTCCATTTTCTGATATCACACCAATCTTCTCTCTCAACACCACTATAGACTCACCCAGAAGTGTATTTACTGATCAATCTCCTAGGCATCTCTCAACAAAAACAAGTTTAGAATCATCATCAATCTGACACCCAAAGTACATTCTTCATAAATCATACTGAATCTTCAAATAAAGGCAATAACAGTTTTATAATTCTCCCTAATATGTAATAAATATCCTGTGTAAAAACTAAAACTGTAATTCATTAGCAGAAGGTAAGGCATTTTTCCCCCATTGGATGATGTTTACCCTCTCCTGACATTCCAATATTATGATGTACATTGAACAAAACTTAAGTATCAATAGTAAGGTAATGTTATATTATACATTATATAGATACAAAGAAGAAAACAGGGATATGGGTGGAGCAACAGTTTTCAGGGGGGAAGGAAAGGGAACAGAAGAGTATTGAGATGTGTTATGTGCCGGTACCATTTCCCCAAAATGCATGTAATCATACTGTATGCAGACATGTACTAATACACAAAAATGGAAAGAAGACATCTCCTGTTTTAGCATATTGTCTCAGAGGTGTGAGGGAACAAAAATGGCTGAGAGGACTCCTTAAACTTCAGTTCAGTGAAATAATTATATTTCTAGATAGAAACATTCCTAGCTGTGGAAGGAACTTCTGTGTTACCAGAAAATATGGTAATGGGAACAAAAAGCAAAAAAACTTGCTAGTGGGTCGCTAGAGGTTATAACTCTACTCGTTATTTTCATATTCTTAACTTCCTTATTTCTATTTCTTGACTCCCAGATCCAAGAGTGCTGGCTATGAGAGAAATAGTAACATATATTGCCTGCTGATTTGGATCACATGTGCCCTTTGGGAAACTTGGCTCCAGTCTTGCGGAGTATTACCACATAGCAGGTGTTTTAACTGTAACCCAAAAGGGTACTCAGCAATATTATCAAGCAACCCACTTCAGGATGATGGGAAAAGGGCAAAATTTATGGATTCCATGAGCTGGAGCTCATTATTGCAGGTGTTTGATCATGGGGTGATCTCTTTTGTTAGAAGCCATGGTGTGCAGAATATCATGACAGTGGATAGTGTATACTCTATATCCACAGATGGTAATTTTGCAAAAGGATTAACTACAGAGAAGGCAGGACCATAACTAAAACAAATGTCTATTTCAGGAAAAGCAAGTCTCTTCCATTTCCATGATGCAAGTGGTATGATACCATCAACAGGAGGAGCACCATATGGGGGCTCAGTGTTGGTTTCCACTGCGGGTACACTGGGCACTCAGGAAAGGCTGTAAGCTCAAATAAACTTTTCTTTCTTTAACTTTGGGCGTTGGATATTTTGTTTCAAAAATGAGAAAAGTAATTAAAACACAGCCCAATATTTAGGCTGTGGCATTAGTACTGCTGATTGCTTGTACAAGATTCATAGTGGGAATCAGGGGCAAAAAACAGAGCAAAATTATATGAAATGTTTCCAGTATGTCCAGAAAAGAATCTTGTGTGAAGTTGGGACCAAGGATTAACCAGGGGATATGGTTGGTATGGAGAAGAAATTCCAGGACTTCTGGGAAGATAACGAGGGGTTAGGAGCCGAGAAACAACCTCTCCAGGATTTGGAATCCTGATGCTGGAATATAGCAACACAAAGTAGTGATGGAAGAGGAAAGTGGGTTCCTGAGACACAGAAAGTATCTCAAGTAAGAATTGGAGCCCATGGAGAGAGCAAAGAGAGGGACTGCAATGTAGAAGAAGGAGGAATCAAGTGGCATTTTTTTTACCTGAGCCCTGGCTTGTGACATGGAAGAGGCAGCTTGAACCTGCAGATGCATCGTGACTACTGGTGATTGCAGAGGCTCCCTGAGAAGGACACCAGTAGAATGGATCAGTGAACACTGCAGATTGCAGTGGCTGGTGAATTATTTGGGTTCAGACATCACTCAGGAAAAGGCATTTGACAGGTAGGCATCTTAAAATTGGAGCTCCGTCTAGTTACTGCCAGTGTCAGGACAAGATGCAATGAAGTTGAAACCTGCAAGAAGTCAGGTAGCCCAGGTCAAGCCAGGAGGCATCTCCAGTGCTGAGGGCCTCACAGTCAAAAACCAGAATCTACCTGAAATTCAGAAAAACTAAAGGCTCAGGTTAGCTGGGATTATCTACTACAGCAATGATTGTAACGCTGGCTTGCTAGCACTAATCAACGCAGATCTGGGCTCTCTCTGCCCCTGTTGTCTACCAGTGATAGCAAACAAATACCCTGAAATAAACATTTTTTCTAAATTTTTTCCTTTCTTTGCTTTTTTATATTTTTCATTTTAAAAAATCTTATTTTTTTTCTTTTCTTGATGGTTTGTTCTTGTTTTTATACAAGTATGAAAATTGTTTCTAATTTTATTGTTGTTTTCTTCTATTCTTCTTTTGGTTTCTTCCTTGTCTCTTTCCCTCCTGTCTTCTTCATCAGTTACTGAAATTTGCATAGTCTCACTTTGTCCTCCAGCCTTTCTTCTTACTCTTTTCTTTTATTCTATTGCTTTATTTTTTACCTTAACTGTTGTAAATTTTCTCACATGAGGGTTAAATTGCCAAATTGAGGGCATACTTACTGTATAAAATTTACTGGTTTGTTGACCTTTTAGTTGTATAACTACAAATGTGTTCATGTGGTTAAGAGCAGCAAAAACATCGAGATCCGGGGAAGGTGGCGACCGGGTGAGCAGCAAGGGAGCGAACCTCCTTAATAAACACCACCAGCTCGAGACAGACTTGGTGAGCGTGAATGCCGGAACCTCGGCTGGGAAGTTTAAACTGGGCGTATTTCTCTGAGATGCCGGGGGAGATGTGGTAGGGCGGACCAGGCTGCCGGGGCGAGACGTGGGAAAGTCCCAGACGCTGGGAGCC
>PVLD010026857.1:0-21572 GCA_004027595.1 Dinomys branickii
GTCCCTTAAGCTTTCTGCTGAGAGTTCCGCTTAAAAGGCTGTACAGATATTGGTTAGATACTCCCTACCTAGTGACCTGGGTGAGGTGTGTAAGACTGCTCCCCCACCCTCTCAGGGTTCCCTGCAGGTATAGGGATGGATCTCCTCCCCCACTCGGTGATCTGGTCGCGAGCGCCGATATCTCACCAGTTATTGGAGTACCTGCGCTCATGAAGGTTCCAAGGTGCCAGTCTATCCTTTGGGGCTTTCTGCGCGGCCCGCCCGATGCGCATGAAACGTGAGACCGCTGGGCGTTGCTGCCGCCAGAGAGCCGATCTCTGTCGGGAGTCGCCGGAGAGCTGCGCCGGGTTGGGGGGGCAGGAGGGATCGAGCTGTCTGTATTCTCGGGGCACCAGGACCCAGCAAATCCCTCTCTCCGCTTCCGGCGGCGTTTGGGGCCCTCCGCGCGGCTCGCCCGACACGCGCGAAACGTGGGACCGCCGGGCGTCTCTGCCGCCAACAAGCGGATCTCTGTCGGGAGTCGCCGGGGGGCTGCGCCGGCTCGGGAGTCGGGAGGGATCGAGGCGTCCGTGCTCTCGGGGCGCTAGGACCCAGCAAATCCTTGTCTCCGCTTCCGGCGGCGTTTGTGGCCCTCCGCGCGGCTCGCCCGACACGCGCGAAACGTGGGATAGCCGGGCGTCTCCGCAGCTAGCAAGCCGATCTCTGTCGGGAGTCGCCGGGGGGCTGCACCGGCTCGGGAGCCGGGAGTGCCCGAGGCGGCCGCACTCCCACTGCGCTTGGACCGATCCCAGCTTCTTCCCCGCGGGGATCGTCCCTGGCTCCCAGCGTCTGGGACTTTCCCACATCTCGCCCCGGCAGCCTGGTCCACCCTACCACATCTCCCCCGGCATCTCAGAGAAATACGCCCAGTTTAAACTTCCCAGCCGAGGTCCCGGCATTCACGCTCGCCAAGTCTGTCTCGAGCTGGTGGTGTTTATTAAGGAGGTTCGCTCCCTTGCTGCTCACCTGGTCGCCATCTTCCCCAGATCCTCCTAACGTATTTTCAAACAGGTCACCCAGGGATGCGGTTTTCAGACATCCATTTAATGGCGGTGTTTGGGAAATGAATGAGAAAGGGTAGTGCCGACTTCCTGATAGGAGACGGAGCTGGCTGAGGGCGTGGGTCACCGGGGGCGCGGCGTGGAAGGCTCTTCCTCCTGCTTTGCCCCTCTGCTTCCGGACCCGGCTGAGGGAAGCAAGCTTTCCAGGCTCGTGCCCCACCTCCGTCTGCTTTGTCCGCCGTCTGACCCTGCCGAATCAAATAGTAACACTTTCCAAAATTAACATTTACTTAAAGGAGGAACTTGTCTCATTCAGCAGTTAAGACATAAAATCTGTAGCTCAGACTCATGCTCAAATACCAAATTTGACACTAGTTTTAAAACCTGAATAAATTAATTCAATCCACCGTGCCTCAGTCTCTTCATGTAAATTGTAGTAGAAACCACCTCACAGAGATTTCATGAAGCTTAATTAACGTGAGAAAAACGGACTCATTTTTCAATACAACTTTGTTTATTACAGGATTCTATTGAAGACAAGTTTGTATAAAAGAAAACGATTTTATAAGCTATTAAACAAAATTCAAATATGTACAAAAATCAAATAAAATTACATCTATAAAGGAGAAATTTACATATGAGAATGGTATTTATTACTTTTGTTATTCACTCAAATATTCATTTTATATCGTAAATATAAATTATATTTTAAAACAAAATAAAATACAGCAGAAGATGTGACCATGGCTGCCTTGCTGAAAAATGTAAATTTTAACATTCTTCATACAATCAAAATATATCTTTATGCTGTGGTTAGAATTTGAATCTTCTGTTAGATTAATTTCACAACCAAATAGGTATTTGACATTATTATTTAAGAGACATCCTCATTTCTATTTTTGTGAAATTGCTTTGCAAACTTTTTTCCAGAAATAGCCAATCAAAATAGTGAAGTTCATTTATACATTTATCAAGGAATTAACAGTGGGTTACTGGTTCTATTACATCTGCTACTACCCTTTTCATCCCTGGAATAAAATGCCAGAGAGCCACAAATGAGAAGCCATTTAAACTCATGCTTCAACAGGATTCCATCCATAGTCAGCTGGACCGAAGGTAGAAATTGTGCTGTAACACGGAGTGGTGAAGGAAAACTCTCCCACAGATGGCAATCAGGAAGCAGAGTGAGAGACAGACAGACAGACAGAGGGAGAGGGAGAGGGAGAGAGATGGAGGAAGTTAGGCCAAATATACACCCACCCAAGTCACGCCCCAGTGACCTACCCCTTCCGTACAAGCACCAGCTTCTAACAGCTCAATCAGCAGGAACTCATCATTAATTCACCCAGGAGTACAGTGCTCCCATGACCCACATACATTCCAAAAGCTCCCCCTTGCCATGGGAAGCTACTGGGGAATATTCTTTACCTAAGCCATACCCAGGATGCTAACTAAAGAAATTCTATGGTAGGTAATTCTCTATGATGAAATTATTTCTTACTGATTCTGATGCTAAACACAGAAGTGCAGCTTTTCCCGATGGCCTCTCTGTGGACTTGTATACATAATAGTTAACAGCTGTTTAGGGAAATACTTGAACAATTCATATAGGCATGAACACTCGATTACAACAAAAAATGTTTCTACTTGGGAAATAATGTAGCCATACAATATTCTTGAATACTGTGGGGAACTTTATTAAACCTCCTGGTTAATGTCAAGTTCATCACTAAGCCCAGGCCCAGTCACTTAACATCAGAAGGTGGTGATGGAAAAAATGGAATAAATGTGAGCTTTTATTAAAATGCCTGAATGTTGAATTTTTTAAAAAAATTAAATGTCTTTAATTGTGTTGTTATTGCTGCCTCGATGTCCTGAATAGATTAAAATATTTAATTAGCCTGTTCTTGAGGAAAAGACAGGGTGTCAGATTTAGTGAATAAGGTGGATGAGGCCACATAATAGCGTTTTCCTTAAAGCTTGCGTTTCCTTTGGTGCACTTTGAGCAGCAGCCTTCCTGCTTTGGATCACACCTCCTAAAGGGACTCACAGTAAGGGCTTCCCAACCTGCTGCGGAACGGGTCAGGAAGATAGGGTAACTATGCTTAAAAGTCCCGGAAGTATTCTGAGGGAGTTTAGGAACAATGTGTTTTTTGCTGTAGATTCTTTTATTTAAATAGTCACCATTTATTTCAATGAATGCTTGTATATTTAAGAATGCGGGTCTGTGACTCTCAGGAAAATACTTAGAATGCGAATCACGGAGTAAAAGTACATTTCTCTTTTAAGGAATGTAAATACTGGTCTTCATAGTGGTTGTATGAGTTTATATTCCCACTGACAAGGTAAGGAGTTCCTTGACACACAAAATATAAACAAGTTATGGAACAACATAAAAAATAGAAAACAGGGAAATGCTAGTTCTTTGCCAAATGGAAAGGGACCAAGAGATGTAAGCATGGAAAGGCAGGGACACGGAAGGGCATGAAAAATACATTGAAATGTGCTACACACGTCTATGATTGTGGGGTCGTTATGTAGTGCAAATAAATACTGATAAAGTAAAAATTTAAGAATAAAAATAATGTGCTGGGCAAGGTGGCACACACCCATAATCTCAGCTCTCAGGAGGCTGAAAAAGGAGAATTACCAGGAGCTTGAGACCAGCCTGGATCACACAGAGTTCAAGTCCAGCCTGAATTACAACATGAGACCCTGTCTCAAAACAAAACAAAACAAAACAAAACAAAACAAAATAAAACGCTGTCTAAAAAAGTAAAACCGATGTGTTATTTCATATATTTTTGAAACCTGCTATTTAAGCAATGCAATGCAAAGTCAGCTTTAAAAATTTGAAATCTACAAATATAAGTAAAAATAAAAACTACTGAGAAGATATAAACTTTCATTAATTATTAATAGTGCTATTTTTAAACTATACATTAACAAGTGAGTCAATATGTAAGAAAATAATCCGGTAAATAAGGTATGACTTTAAGGCCCATTTCAGTTTGAGAACAACAGAAAGAAACCATTTTAGTTCCACATTTGATTTAAACACCCTAATAAGTAAAAAACATGAGAAAATTAGAGAATAAATCAGATCAGATTCTGAAGCCTAGTCCCTAAAATAGATCAAGATTTATACTTTAAACTACGTATACATGCAGGCAAAAAGGCATACGTGTTCTTTGTGAAACAAGATGGCAGCAAGGGGAATGGATTGTATCTTTCTGTAGTACTAATTTGGATTGGCCCAGTGATTAGTCACATCCAGTCCTTTTTCAAGAACTACTTTGCCACTAGTACTTTCTCTTTTGAAAAAGAATTGTTTTGGTATCTGTATGATTGTAATCCATTTTTCTGATTACAATGTTGTTATGAGTTGCTTATGCTTTTTGAACCTTTAGTCCTTATGGGGTTTAGAAACAGTTTTCATCAATGTATGGAGTGTGACTTTACTTTTTAAATTTCTTCTTTTGCTCTGCAGAAGCTTTTTAGTTTGTGGCAATTCCTTTTGTTTATTTTTGTTTTGTTAATCTTATCCAGTATATTATTGTCGAATTCAAAATTGTGAAAATTTCCCCTTCTTATTTTTTTCTAGCAGTTATAATTAATTTCAAGTCAGAATAACTACTCTAAGAATGATTACGGTGGACCAATTATATCAAGGATGAAAATAAATGGCAATCATATATAACTAACAGAAAAGTGAATTATTATAGTTATTATGGGAAACAATATAACAGTGCCTTAAATACTAAACATAGGGCCGGGGATATAGCGCAACAGTACAGCACTTTGCTTGGCAAGTTCAAGCTCCTGAGTTCATTCCCTGGCACCAAAAAGAAAAAACAAAAGAAAACAAAAACAAAATCTAAACATAGAGCTACCATACGATCCAGCATCGAACTCGTGGGACTATGTCCAAGGAGTTGAAGCAAGGATGTCAGGGAGATAACCGAACCCTCATGACCATCATCCTATTATTCATAATAGGCAACATTCGGAATCAACCTAAGCTACCACACGCTACTAAGTAGACAGAAGTATAATAAATAGTCACAGAAAGATAGTATTCTGCCTTTAAAAAAGGCTTCTTATTTTGTTGGAGATAACATGAAGGAACCTAGAAGATATATGAGGTGAAGTGAAACATTCCAGGAGCAAAATGAAAAGCACCACATGATCTTGCTCATATTGACAATAACAATACTAATAACAACAATAATAATAGATCTCAGAATCCCAGAGGACAGGGAAGGAGAGAGGAGGGGACTGGGGAGAGAACAGTTGAAAGCGGAAATTGATGGCTTTGAGATTTATTGCAGTGCAGACTGACCTGAGTAGAAGGTAAGAGTCACACAGGTGAGAGCAAACAGGGAAGGGTAACCTTCAAATATCTCACTATAAAATATGATCAGAACTGGGCATGAGGACAAATTCCTGTAATCCTACTCTGGGAGGCAGATATGGTAGGAATACAGGTTAAAATTCAACCTGAGAAACTTAGCAGTTTAATGAGAACCTGACTTGCAGTAAATTCTAAACTCAAGCCTGGGGATGTAGCTAACTACAAAGACCCTGGGTTGAATACTCTGTTAATTAACTTGGTTTGGAACTCAACCTTGTATACATATATCAAAAGAGCACATCGTAATCTATGGATATAGACAGTTTTATATATCAAGTGAAATATTAATTTAAAAGGAGCTTCAAATGAGCGCTCACTATGTGACAGATTTTGTTCTAAGAACGTATTTATAGACATATATATGTGTATAAATATACATACACATACACATATCACTTAAATCTTAACTAGACCCTTGTATTGGTTAGAAAACTAAACTTATAATAACATATTACCAATATGTAGTGAATTTTTTTTCTTGAAACAGGGTTTCACTGTGCAGTTGAGGCTTGCCTGGAGTTCACTTTGTAGCCCAGATTGGCCTCAAACTCACAACAATCCTCCGGCCTCAGCCTCCCACGTGCTGGGATTATAGGTGTGTGCCATATGCAGTGATTTAGATAAAGTACGAAACACTCACTTATTTATGAGTAGCATTTCAAGTCAATAAAGACGTACCTCACACAATTATTGGAGGGTTCACGTTCTGCCATCTTTAACTGGTGGTTTCCAATCGTGTCATTATCATTTTCACTTCTTTTACAGGAAGCAGAAATAGAATTCAGAAAAGTTAGAAAAATTAACGTCCCCGAACTAGACGTGATATAAATTACTTCCACCACATTTGAATGAGTTGTACGACAGTTTAGCCACAAATTGAGAGATTCATCGTACAAAGAGATGGGACTGTGGTTTGGATTAAGAGAATGTGAAATTTAAGAGGCTGGTCATATCAGAAGACAAGAAGATTCAGTGCATTACTAACCATATTAGAAGATTTTACAAATCCTGTTAAAGGACTTTACTATAAACATATTGTACAACAAAATATAAAGAAAGAATGATTTCAAAAATTTTATATTTCAAAATATTCCCTAACTTTCTTTAAAATAAAGATTTTATAACAGTTTCAAGCTTGTAGAAAAATGCAAAAAAATAGAGATAGTTCTTACATATCTCACAGTCACAGTCTCTGAATGTTAATATATTGAATGGGGGTGGTATGTTTGTCGAATAAATGGTGCCCATCTTACCAATATTTTTCATGATCTTCCTTTTGATATTTATCATAACACTAATTAGTAAGCTCTTGTTTTTGTTGATTTTTTTCCACTATTATATTCTAGACATACAATTGCAAGGGTATAATCAGATATTTCTGTTGGGAAAGATATGATGTTATCTTTGGAATAATTTTGTGATATTGAAAAGAAAAGTGGATATATTTGACATAGATTCATTTGCTAACAAACTGTTATTAGGTATTTGTTTATTAGCCAAATAATTAAGTACTAATATAAGCAAGTACTTAATTACTTATGATCATAGTATAACAATGACTGAAGGTGAATAAGTAAAATTTATCAAAGCTTCCAAATTATGTTAATTTTGTCTTTTGTGGGCTACAGTACAGCCTCTGGAAGGTACAAAAGTAAAACAACAGTCTCTTGGAGAGGAGGAAATTCATGCTCCAGGAGCAGATGGAAAAATCTAGCTTATCTTTTTTTTTTTTTTGGCAGTACTGGGGATCAAACACAGGACCTTACACTTGCCAGGCAGGTGCTTGTTCCACTGAGCTATATCCCCAGCCCTAGCTTCTCATTCTTAATTACCTATAGAGAACTTTTCTATTGTACTTGATGAAATATTTGATCTGTACTTAATTATCAGTTTTCTAGAACAGAAACCTATCAATACCCTTACTCTTCCAAATATGGTAAGCTTATGCTTTGTGTTATAAAGGAAATAAAAGAAAAAAGTATTATTTATGAAAATTTAGTACTACTAAACACAGTTCTCTTTTCATTACATTAAAATTTAATGTTGCGCAAGAAACTTGTGGGAGGTAATCAGTTTGTACATTTTCATGCCTAATGTACAAATACTGATTACTTATTCAATTAACAGTCATCAGATACTTGATGCCCATTATTTTAGTAAATTTATACTCAGACATAAAGGATTCACTTATGAAAAATGAGGTGAAACAATACACATATAATGATTTCAAAAGTACTCAGGAGGGAAAGTAATATGGTCAACTATGGCAGATGATAAATTATGGACAAGGAGATGATTACACATCAGATTGATGAATACAGAAAAATGTATTTTCCATATTCTCTAGTTTTCTATAGCAGGAGATAGGTGGGAAGATAATCTGAAGAAGCCCTTCATTATTTATTGTTTAAATTTTTCTTGTTCTCTTCCCGCCTTCCTTTTTCTTTTTCCTCACACAATTGCACGTGTAACTAGAAGATTGGAAGTGAATTGGAAGTTTTTTGTTTGTTTTTGGTACCAGGAATTGAACTCGTAGCCTCACGCTTGTCAGGCAGGTGCTTATGCTGCTGAGCTCTATTCCCGGCCCTGAATGTGAAGTTTAAGTTGTCATAACCACATCCTTGAAACTTCAGTTACATTTCCTTCCACACGCACAGCACTTAGCCAAGGGGATTCACTATAAGGACTTCGGTAACTTTATTTATGTTTGAAAAGATTAATTTTATCTAGCCCCTTTCTGCATACCTAATCAGCATTATTTATGATTTTAACATAAATATAAAATTATAATATCCACTATGCATTTAAAATAAAATAGTTAAAATAAAAATATACTTTCGCCCATGCACATTAGGTAGTGCCCACTTTCAAAATTTTTCAGTTTAATCATAAATCGGTGTCCTCTTTGATGTTACAGTCAACTATGCTCATTCGCAAAGACGTGACTTCAAATATTACTACCAAAATGTCTGAGAGTTTCTATCTTTATTTCTGAAATATGTAAAACTAATGAGGAAGTGGATGTAAAGGGTTTAGGAAGAGCTGCGTGAAGTGAGACATGCCTGTAATGCTAGCTGTATGGGAGCCTCGTAGATATAATCCCATCCTGGGAAATTCAGGAACTTTGTGAGAGCCTGTCTTGAAATTAAAAAACAAACAAACAAACAAAATTTCGACTGAGTACAATGCTAAGCAACTACATAATAGGTGCAATTTTACTTCTGATGCACCAACCAGATGAAGCTTTTCCTTGTTCTTGTAGTATGTACTTTCTATGCTTTTTCACCCCTTTTGAAGATGCTGGATATAAAGGTAATAGTAAGCAAAATATATTCATTTATTTCTAAACGTTATCTTCTAAGAATATTTATATTTTATCTTTATCTTTCTTGCTAAGATTCACTCCTTTTCTTTTAATTTTATCGATTTTTTATAAATTCCAATTTTGTCAAATTTACCATCTTTCTACTTCTGTTTCCTCTGGGCTCCATGACTAGACATTCTGCCCTCCTCCTTTAGCTATACATAAATGCTTACCACAGCTCCTTCTCCTTCATTAGTGCAATTGTGAACACTGACACTTTATTCTGACTTTGTTAACATTGTGTGAGTGTAAACATTTTTAAATTTGAACTTAATATTATTAAAAACAGTATATAAAGGGTCTTTACCATTCACTCGCTATTCCTTATTTTTGAATTTATTTTTACATTCAGATTTTTCAGAGACCAAAAAGATTTTAGACTGCAGCAAACTATTCTATCCTCTGCTTTAGCTAGGTTCATCTGTTTTTATGTACTTGTCCTCTCTTCTCCATCAAAATCATCTTCTCTGCACTTTTCATCAATGGCTTTGTCTCTTGAGATTCTCTGCTATACATGTACATTTCTCATTTGAGGACACCCACTGTATACCACACACTGTTTGGATTACTGAGGGGTAGCAAAGAAAGCTTTATGCCCTAGGGCTTAACCACGAACAGTATAATGAAAAATGGTCATGGATTTATTCATATGACTGATCCCTGAATTATTTTCTGTAGCTCTTTTCATGTTTTTGTCATACATCTTATTAATTACATTAATTATGGTTAACTAGAGAACTAAAATTGGTAGAATACTATATGTATAATATATTTATCTATTTATTGTATATAGGAGGATTTACTAGGTGGGATAATGGGCTCGGAGGTGGGAGAGACAGCAATGGCCATTTTTGTGCTAGGTAATCAGAGGGTTAATTAGTTACTGAGTCTAAGGGGCTGAAAGCCTTGACGCAAGAGAGATCATGTATACAACACAATTCCAACACAGAAGGCTGCTCTGAGTCTGCACTGCATGCTGAGGAAGCTGGAGTTTGATGTCCACAAGTGACAGCAGCAAGAGTGAAAAGAAATGGAAGATAACTCCTCAAAATGTGTCCCAGCTTCCTCCTCTTTCCATAATTCTTCACCCAGGCTATGAGCCTACTGCATAATGCCACCCACAGTACAGGAGACTTTCCCACTCAGTTTTATGGTTTACACGCCAGTCATCTCTTGAAACAACCCACAGATATGCCCAGAAGTGTGTTTACTAATCTGCTACACATTTCTTAATCTGATTAGGTTAATATATGATAACTGATGGTCACAATCCCCTTTTGTCAAAGGGATAAGCGGACACATTTTCTCAAACCATACCTAAATTCTAAGCACAACAGCCAGTTTATATTTATGCCTAACATGATACAAGTATCCTACATATAAACAAAAATGCACAAATTTCCTCAACATAATAGAAACTATAGTTTTTCTTTGGGTTATGCTTAATCAGCTACTGAGTAAATCTATATTCTTTAAATATATATTAATGCAATCTATATTAAATATAATCAATATTAATCTATGTTAAATACACTATGTATTTTAAAATACCTAACTACTGATACTGAATCAATTTATATAATATTTTATAGTGTAGAAATACAAAGAAACACAAAGACACTTTCTTGTTATGAGTAGGTATGCAAAAGCATATCAGCATAACAGCAGTGAAATACTCATGCAATTACAATTCTTATTTTTGTAACTGGTCACAAGGTCATAGTCTGTTGACACAGAGGCATGAGTAGCTCAAACTGGCTTAAAATCCCATACAATGGAATCATTTTTGAGCCTAGTGGTAGAAACTTGGCCTTTTCTGAAAATAAGACATCTAAGATCACAGCTTAAGGTCAAGAGAAAAGTAATCAAAATTTTTATTGATGGGTTCCTAGGGGTAATGGTAAGTGGTAACCATTCTCATTTCTACCTCTTGGTTCCTGGATCTAGGAATTCTGGATATGGGGGAAATAGTACTAAATAGCGTGTGCTGATTAAAGCATACATAGGCCCCTGGACAACCTTTGCTCCAGCCCTGCAAAGCTCCACCTTCTAGCTGCCACAGCCACTGCATCTTCAAAAAGCTATTCCACCCTTTTATGAGTTCAGTTGCTTCTGGGTAGTGGAGGAACTTGGAAGTACCAGTAAGATCCATGAGTAGGAGACCACTGCCACAATTGGTTTGCTATAAAGCATGTTTCTTGTCTAGAAGAAATGCTGTGTGAGATACTATGATGATTGATGAGACATTCTCTAGGATCACAGCATGTAATTTTGGCCAAAGGTATGACGTGCAGAGAAGGGAAATCCGTACAAATAATACAATTCTTTTCCTCTAAGGACAAAGCACTGCCACTTCCAGGAAGAAAGTGGTCCAATATGCTTAACCTGCCACCAGGTTTCAGGCTGACTACTCTGGATAATCATGTAACATAGGGGATTTGGTGTTGCCTTCTGCTCCTGGAAGACTGGCTGTTCAGCAGTAGCTTTGGCTAGATCAACCTTGGTGAGTGAATGTCCGTGTGGCTGTGCCATGCCATAGCCTGAACTTTAGTATGCCCCAAGCTTTCCTCGGCTGCATCAATTACTCCCCATTCTTAATCTCATTGCCCTGCAAATTCTCAAGACATGGGAAAACTGCAGACTTTTCTGCAAAAGTGTAGCATGCAAGGCCTTTAGTCCGATTTCCAACATTATCTTCATCCCCTAATAAAATCTGCTAAGCCTGATCATTACTGCCCTGATGCCTATCGCATTCTGGTCTTCTGCACATTGACTGGAATCATTCATAATGCTCTGCTTGTGGCATTCTCAGGCATCTGTAAACCTTTCCATGGTCCTTCAATAAGTCAGGGCCAAAAGTTTCCGAATCACAGGAAGAGTTACAGTTCCACAGTGACACGTTACTCTGGCATCGAGGTAGTGTTCTCAGGAGGAGTAGAATTGATTTCATATTTATATATTGGATGAGGATCTTTTGTATAGGCTTACCTGATCAAAGACAGGAGAGACCACAATGAGCACAACAACCACCTGAGTGTCAGAGAAATGGAGGTTCCAGTAACTGCTTATCCTAAGAAGCTAGAAGCCACAGAACAAGATAGATCCAGGATACAGCACCAGTCTGAGACCAAAATCCTAGGGAGTCCCCAGAAGGCAGAAGAAATACGAGTCTTATATTTACAAGTAGCACAATAAAAAGCATACCTATCAGGCAGTATGCAATTCTTCAAAATTCATGACAACATTCTTTTATTTCCACTATATTTCATCTAGGTTACAAGCCCATTAAATAGTGCCATGTAAAACCAGTATATCTTCTCCAATATTTTCTTGACTATATGCCAGTCATCTCTGTATTCAACATGCAGGCACAGTGAGATTCATGCTTCACTAATCTCCTTCCTGTTCCTTAATCCAGTTCAACTGACCTTTGAATGATAGTCACAACTATTGTATCCCCTTGTGTGTGTGTGTGTGTGTGTGCATGTGTGTGTGTAGTCTTAGGTCTTTGCGTGTGTAGTCTTAAGTCTTAAACATATATGTGTAGTCTTATGTCTTAAACATAGCTAAATGCATATTTGACCAATCAGTAGTTCTGACTCAAATAAAAATACCAGTACTCACCTGGTGAAAAAAATTTGTATATAAAGAGGGTGAGAGGGGTTGAAGGGAAGGGAGAAGAATAGGAAAAAAAGAGGAACTAAAATATGTTGTGCACAGGTACAAATTCCGTATGATGAAAGTGATCATTATGTATATCTAAATTGTACCAATAAAATTAAATATAAAAATGCTGTCTGAAAGATTAATGAATAGTGTAATTTTACTCAATCTCATCATTAAATTAATTATCAGGTTTTGTTAACTGATAAAATACTGTTCATCTAATGGATTACCACTGTGATCCATTTCCATGTACTTTTGCTTCCTAACTGAACTACTAAACATTATTTTAAACAAAAACTCTGGATCTCCCCTCTCTACAATCCTCCTCATTCTCTGTGTAAAAACAAGTAAATTTCTAGAATATAAATCTGGTAACTTCATCATATTCAGTAAGAAGTTAAACACTGGCACAGTAGATACCTGAACTCAAAAATAGCACTTTGACTCTTCCTTTCCTTTTCGTAACCATGATAGCAGTTTTCAATGTATGGTCCGCAGAAATGGTCAAGACACTTTTAGAGGAGCTTTGAAGTCAAAAATATAACCACCATACACGTGTGATCTTCCTGTGTCATTCACTTACATTTACATTCATGGTGAAGTTGTTCGATAAAACTTCCCCTAGTTTCAATTTAAGCCAATAGCAGTAAGCTGTTTCAGAAATCATTTTATCCTTCACTGATGCAGAGTTATTTTTTTAAAATTACTACTTCAGAAGTCCTTTCAAGAATGTCCTTGAAAAAGCAATACCAAATACTAATTTTATTACCTCTTGCCTCTCAAATACATCTCTCTTTACTCTGTGTAAAAAAGTAAAAGTAAATATGAAGAATTAATATTCTGTATACCAATTGACACTCGTCTTAAAGAAAACAGAGGGGTGTTTATTTGCATATTAAACTGAAATAGCCACTTTTTCATTGGACATCTTTTTATCTTAAAGAAGGACACATGAATAAACTACTCAGACAGGTATTTGTCAGATATTTTCCCAAAAGGAACATTTTCTCTCCAAGGAAAACAATGACAGAATCTACCAATAATTTTTACATGTACTTTTAATTTAAATTTAGAATTTTGAAAAATCTTATGTCTGCCAGATCCTCTCATAAAGACTTTACAAAACAATGACAGCTATATTACTGATGATTTTTTTCACTCTATGTTGAAAAGTGAATTATGCAAAAATTATTCAGTTAAATAACTTTTAATAAATATTTAACACTTTTTCGGTTTAAATTATTAGGGTGAAGACTTTTGACCTAAGCTATCCAACTTAACTAAACCTGTTTGGGGTCATCAGTCTTTTCAAAAGAATATAAAGAAATTCTTAAATTCAAAATATATGAGAACTACTGGTCTATAAACAGAATGTAAGTTTTTAAATAGTAAATATAGTACTTACGTGCAAGTATCTGTTTCTGTTCTCAGAAATTTCAAGAACAAATACTTGTAGATCCTAAGTAAACCTGTCTTGAGATGCCACACACCTACGTGTCTGCACGGAATCGGCCGTGGTACTCGGCCATCCTCCAAGCTCCTTCCCTTTCCTCATCTGTGTCCCCTCTGTCCGCTCAAGGAGAAAATCATTTAACCATCATATGTTTCAGTAATGCACGATTTTCAAGGCCTTTTTATTCATAAATATCAGTGAATTGTAAACAATTTGAAACTTAGTTATTCTTATTCTATTTTTCATTTTTACCTAATACAAGAATGTTTACTAAATAGTGGTTTACAAAGCTACCGAATCTTATTGGCAAATCCTCCTTAGAGCTGAGATTGGGACATCAACACTTATTTGAAGAGTAAAAACAATACTAGTGTATTCAAACATGACAGCAGGATTAATTCTGTTGCTTTGAGGTTATTAGCCCTAACCTGTTTTTATTATGGATAATATATTGCTTTCTTTCAAAAATTATGTTTGTGCTTCTTGTGCATTATGCTGAGTTTCTCATTATTTGGTGCACTGCTAAACCTAGAGAAGTGATATTTCCTCACTTTTTCCAATCATTAGAAAAATCAAGTATTATATGAGCCTACACAATGTGTACAGTCTTTCATTCTTACAAAAATAAGAGAATTCAAATTGCTGACTTCACACAGAAGACTTCCTTTTCTTAGATGGAAATGTATATCACCCGAGATATATTCATGTGGAAACACACTTTGCTTATAAAAGTTTTTGCTAACATGTATGTGTACAAGAATATCATAATGACAGTCATGTCAAATGGCTGGTTTCCATGCACGTGATATATTCCCTGCTATATAAAGTTTATAACTTTTGTTATTTTTAAATGACGCAGACAGGATACTTTTAGTTAAGATCAGGTATGTTCAGGGTGATATGGCCATAGACTAGACATGATAGTCTTCAACCTGTCTAATGTTTATACACTTTTTATCTAGAAGTCTCTTGACTTTTCTCTGGTGAGTGCTCCTTACACTCAGTTTGTGAAGAGATGTGGAGATTTCACCTCTAAAATTCTGGAGTTCATTACACAAGGCTGGTTCACCCAAGTGCCCAGTGGTGGATAAGTGTGCCGGAGATAGACACAAACAATCCCGCCAGATTCAGCCTAAACTAAAACAAACTTTACAGAAACTAAGACTTTAAATATTGGGATAAAGATTCACTTTTTCTTCCAAACTTGGTAAAATGCTGCGATAGTAATCGGAAACTTTTGATTACTACGTTTAACACTGTTTGCTAAGGGTTTGGCTGGGAGTCAGGCCAAAAGGTGAGTCAAGTTATATCTTGAATAAAAATTGAATTCTAATTAATTATCAAGGCCCCTTTATCCAATTATTCCTGAAGCCAAAACAATCACAAGACTTTCTCTGACCACAGGAGGCAATGCAGTGTTTTGTTTCTTAACAGGTAATTTGAGTTGGCTTTCTATTATTTATTATATATGACTGATACAGTAAAATAAACTGCTTTCAGGTCAGTCTTGCCAGACATATATCATAGAACGGACGGAAGATTTTGCACTAAGTATTATTACTTAATTAAAAATATCACTGTTTATGTTATAGGGAATTCATAACTGACAAAAATATTGTTTCTATAACATAAGAAAGCAAAATTTATTATTCTATTTTACTCCCCAGTTACTTCATGCACAATTCAGGAAAAAATACAAGTCAGTTAATTGAAATAAAAATTAAAATTAAACTAGAAAGGAATTACTAATTCTTTTTAGTAGGTTATTTTTATGACAAAAGGAGAAAAACAATTTCAGCACATTAGTTGATAAATTTTCTAAGTAATAAAGTAAAGGAATCATGTAAAAATAATAAAATAATTTAAAGTGTATCTTTATTAATTTTTGGTTTTCTGTACTCTAAAGTACAAGTACTAACTTAATATTTTCTAGAATTTTATGATAAATTATATAGATATGTTGTAGTAAATAGACCCAAATTTCAAGTTTGTTTTTGTTATTCTATCTTCATTTTACAATGTATAAATTTCTTGTTATCATTTAAATCAGAAATTCTAATTTTGATGAAGATTCATATCACATAAAATATATTGGATTACCACTGTTCAAAAGTTGGCAAGAAAAACACTGATATTGCACTTATAGGAATGCTTGCTTTTAAGGAATTTATTTATAAACCAAAACAAGATCAATGAGGCTTACTTCCCATTTTTAACATATCTACTATTTATACTAATGAAAAATATATATACATAAATTTACTTCATTAATAACAGTAAAATGCTTGATATTTCATTCATGAAAAAATACATACAGCCTAAATGGTAGCTTATAAACATTGTACCCTGGCTTGAAACACATATAATAAATCCTTAGAAATTTGAATAGGCTATAAAAATGCATTTCCTTTTGACAAAGAATTCTAAAAATCATTCACTTTTAAATCGTAGGTAAATGTCACATACCATACTGTTGGCAATTTTAAGATATGCAATTCATTAATATTTAGTGTACTCACAAAGATGTCCAATCAGCAGGATTGTCTAGATTGAGATTTTCATTACTTGGTAAAAGAATGGTTTGCTCTTTAGGTGATCATCCTCATTCCACGTTCCTCTCCCCAGTAATCAGTTATCTCCTTTCTTTCTCTGCAGTTTTCCCATTTGGTACTTATTGCACAAATCTGACTTTTTTCAGAGTGCTGTGTTTTCAAAGTCCATCCCGGCTGTATTCTGTATCAGTCTCTGGTCCTTCTAATGCTGAACATTCTGTGCTATATATATACTGCTAATGCACATTTAGGTTGCTTCTACCATTAAAATAATGCTGTTGAACATATTTGTGTTTAAATTCTTTTGTGTACATAATTTTTCCATGGGTATACAGGTAAGAGTGGAATTTCTGATTTTTTTCGTAGGGCAATTTCACGTTGCACCTTTGAGAAATGCCAGATTGATTTACATTGTTGTAAAATGATTTTACATTTTTATTACCAATGCATAAGGATTTCTGTGTCTCTGTACCTTGCCAATATTTGTTATCCATTTTCTCCAGTGAAGATATTACAGTGCGATGAAGTGACATCACTGACTGCAATCATTGGTGTATCATTCACAGCTAAAAAACTTGAATGTCATCTCACCTTCTTGTTGTTCAACTGTATCACTACTTGTGAGAAATATACATGAAAACCCTTTACCTGGAATGTTTGTTTGAGTTGTTGAATTGCAAAAGTTCTTTATATATTTTAGGTATTAAGCACTTAGATATATGATTTTGGAATATGTCATTCTATAGGCTATGTTTTCAGATAACTCATATCTTGTGGTGTGCGTTTTTATAAAGCATTATAAGCAGTGTAATTTTGTTATTGTTATAAAACTGAAAATCCATTGTGCAGTCTGAAGTCATAGAGATTTACCTCATGTTAACTTCTAAGAATATTTAAAATCATGTTTACAAATGCAATTTTATTTTACCCTTTCCAAACTGGGTGCATTTCTCCTTTTCCTAGCTAATTACTTTGTTAGGGCTTCCAACACAATGAACAGCACTTATAGGCATTTAGTTTCATACCTGATCTGAAGGAGAAACCTTTCATTCTTACAATTAAAATGAAATTAACTGTGAGACTTTCATGGATGCCCTTTGTCACACTTAGGAAATTTATCTATAATATAGTATATTGGGTGGCTTTTTAGCAGAACTATCCCTAAATTGCTGGAATTAAACTACTGATAATAGTGTACATATCTTACAAAGTTTCTTTGGACTCAGGTTGCTAGTTTTCTTGTTACTATTGGACATTTTATAATTATATTCATAAATTAAACTGGCCTTCAGTTTTCATGTGATTGAAAGTGTTTGTTTTTCCTTTATCAAAATGATTCTAATCTACTAGTTATTGTTTTAATTTTATTTTTCCTTTCCTTTCCCTGTTGTTCCATTTCTCAGTTGGATATTTCTTCCTTTTTCACAATATCTATTATACATTTTGGTCCTTATTTATACTTTCAGTTTCTCACACCAGAGAAACTATGTGTTTTCTATAAATGTGTGTCCAATTTATCTCATTTAAAAATAAGGCTTCAAGATATATCCATTTAACTACAAATGTCTCAGCTTTTTCTTCCTTATGAAAAATAGTACTCCATTGAATAAAAATACCATATCCGATTTATCCACTCATTAGTGGACGGGCATTTAGGCTGTTTCCAAGTTTTGGCTATTAAAAATTGTGCCAGTATAAACATGGGTGTGAATACATCACTGTGTGATAATGTTCTTAATGGTTTTGGGAAGACACCAAGTTGGGGAACAGCTGGATAAAATAGAACTTCTAGTCTTAAAGTTCTGAGGTATCTCCGTGCTGATTTCCACAGTAGTTGCACCAGTCTACACTCCCATCAACAGCAAAGGGTTTCTTTTAACCCACACCCCTGCCAGCATTTGATATTGGTTAATTTTTTGATAAAAGTCATTTTTTTCTGGTGTGAAAAGGAATCTTATTTTTGCCTTAATTTGAACTTCTCAACTGAAAATGATGTTGAAATTTTTCCCATATTTATTTGCTGTCTACTTTCTCTGAGAAACGTCTATTATTTTCCAATGTCCAATTTTGGATTGGGTCCTTAAAATTGGGGGGGGGAGTCCTGACAGCTTTGAATTCTTTAGATATTATAGATGATAATCCTAGTATAAGGAACAGTGAACAAAATGTCTCTTCAGTCTTTTGGTGCTTTCTGTTATTGTCCAAAAGCTTTCAAGTAACATGACATCTCAGTGCTTGATTTTTGTAACATTTGCCTTGTATTCTGGGTTTTCTTCATAAAGTCTTTGCCTACACCTATGTCTTCAAGAATTCTACTTCTTCAATATTTCATTGGATTTACTGTTTCTGTTTTAGTATTTAGATCGTTGACCTATTTTAATTTTAGTTTAGTGAATGGTGGAAGATATGGCTCTAGTTTTAACCTCACAAAGCCAGTTTTTTTAGCACCATTTACGAAAGAGGCTTTTTCTAGTGAAGGTGTTTGACATCCTTGTTAAAGACAAGGTGCTTAAATATGTCTGACATTGTCTCTGCATCTGTCAGTCTATTCCATTGATTTCTGTGTCTGTTTGTTGTTGTTGTTGTTGTTGTTGTTCTTGTTGTTTTGGGTGGTTTTTTGCCAGTACTATGCTATCTTGATCACAGTAGCTTTATAATAAAACTTCAAGAACAGATTGTGATGCTCCCTACCTTGCCTAGAATTGCCTTTGCTATTTTAACTCTCTTTTGGTTACAACTGAATTTTAGGATTGTTTTCTCTAATTCTGTTAGAGAAACTGTCGGAATTTTCATCAGAATTGTACAAAATCTGTATAGCAATTTTGGAAATATTGCCATTTTCACTATTAGTTCTTCCTACCTAAGAGCAAGGGATATCTTTGAATTTTCTGATATTCTCTTCAATCGCCTTTTTCAGAGTACTGTAGTTTTCAATGTTAAGATATGCTTCTTCTTTTGTTAGGTTTATTCCTGCATATTTCATTTTTTGGATTCTCTTGTAAAAATTCATGTTTCCCTAATTTATCCCTCAATGAGTTTTATTCATGTGTAGTAAGGCTATTGATTTTTGAGCATTACGTTTGTACCCAGCTGTGCTACTGAATTTGGCTATTAAATATAGAAGTCTTTGATGGAGTTTATGGGGTCTATGTAGAGCATCATGTCAAACCATATACAGTGATTATTTATCTTCTTCCTTTCCTATACTTATTCCTTTTGTTTCTTTCTTCTGTATAAATAATCTGGACAATATTTTCAGAAATACATTGAATAACAGATGTGACAGTGGACATCATTGTCTTGTTCCTGATCTTAGAGTGAAAGGTTTCAGTTTTTGTCTGTTAGGTATGATATAGATTTTCCATGGATGGTTTTTATCAGATTGAGATAAAGATTGCCTATATCAATTTTATGTAGGATTTTTATTGTGAATAAATATTAGACATTATCAAATTGCTTTTTCTGCAACTATTGAGGCGATCATATAATTTTGTCCTTGGCACTGTTAATATGATACATTACAATTACTGATTTGCATGTGTTGAACTATTCCTGCATCCTTGGGATGAATCCTACTTGACCATGGGGATTAATCTTGATGACTTGCTGTATTCTGTTTGCCAGTATCTCATTAAGGATTTTCTGCATATGTATTCATGAGACTGGCTTGTGGATTTCTTTTGATTTGGTCCTTTTCTGGTTTTAATATCAGGGTAATATTTGTATCCAAAAAGTTGAAAGTAAGGATTGCCTTTCAATCTCATTAAAGAGTTTGAGAAATAGCAGAATTAGATCTTCTCTAAATTTCTTGTATAATTTGACAGTGAATCCATCACAGTATTTGCTTTTCTTTGTTGGTATGTTTTTAATTAGTTTTAATTTCTACTGAAGTGGATTTATTTAGAATTTTTATATTTTCTTGATTTAGTTTTGGTAAACCATATGTAACTAGAAATATGTTCATTTCTTCTGCAAATTCCATGTTATTAGAATACAAGTTCTCAAAGATGGTATGGATGATCTTCTGGATTTCTGGAGGATTTGTTGTGATTTCACCCTTTTCATTCCTAGTTGCAGAGATTTTAGTATTTCATTTCTCTTTTGATAAGAATGCTATAGAGTTTGTTGATTTTATTTAATCTTTCAAAGGAACAACTCTTTGACTCATTGATTCTTTGTAATGTTTTCTTAGTCTCCACTACACTGATTTCTGTTCTTTGTAATTTCCTCCCTCATATGAGTTTGGCCTTGACTTGCTCTTTTATTTCCAGAAGCATCAGGTTCAACATTAATTTGTTTATTTCAGCTGACTCTGCTTTCCTGATACAGGTATTCACCATTATAAATTTCCCTCGTAGGACTGTTTTCATTGTATTCCATAAGTTCTGGTAGGTGGTACTGGCATTACCATTTCATTGTGGAAACTGTCTAGTTTCCTTTTTAAGTTCCTCTGTGACTAACTGGTTGTTCAGAAAGGTGCTATCTAATTTCTGTGTGTTTAGAAGTTCCTGTGTATTTTTTGTCATTGGTTTCCAATTTCATTACACTTTGATTTGGTAATACATGTGTGGTAAAATTTCAATTTCTTTGCATTTACTTAAGCATGTTCTATGACCTCATATGTGGTTTATTTTGAAGAATATCCTGGGTCCAGCTGAAAAGAATTTTTATTCTGACGTATGGTGGAACACTCTTAAATATCTACTAAGTGTGTTTGTTCAAAAGTTTGGTTTTAACATTTCATTGCTTATTTTTTATTTACTTGAATTGTCTATTTGTGACAGTGGGGCATAGACATCTGCCATTAAAATTGTATTAGTGCTTAGTTGATTTCTAAAAATCTATTAAAATTTGTTTTATATACTTGGATAAAGTGGACATATCATGCAAACATAATAGCTACCCCTGCTTTTTTCTGGGGGCCTGTTGCATGGAGAATTGTATTCCAACCTTTAACTTTCAACCTATGGATTTCTTTTTGAGTAAAATGTGTTTCCTGTATACAGCATATCGTTGGATTGTGTTCCTTAATCCAGTTTTCCAATCTTTTCCTTTTGACCTTTGAGTTGAGGCCATTTACATT
>PVLD010026858.1:0-21572 GCA_004027595.1 Dinomys branickii
GACTAAATTTGCATGTCTGTGTATGGGTCCATACATCTACAATTCGAAGATATCAATGGATAAAGCAACAACTACTGTTGAGACCATATCACCTTGTCTATAGATTAGTTGTGATTGTACTATTTTCTATGATAATGGGTGTCTGTTTGTCAATATGTTTTTGTACTTTTATGTTTCTAAAATAAAAAAAAAAAAAAAGATATGGGGATGAGGGTGGGATGATTTTAAAAAGAATTAAAATGTGTTATGTACATGTACCAACTCCCCACAATAAATGTAATAATCATGCACTACAAATATGTACTAATATAAAGATAATAATATTCAACATAATAACCGTTGTTGAATTCCTATCATCTTGTTTGGTGAAAATCTGTATCATTTATTATTTTTTTGTTTTTATTTTTTATTCTCTTTAATAATTTTATTAATCTTGCATTCTTACATCTGGTAATCTGACCAACTCCAATGAAGATAAAAATATGTAACATAACAATGACTGTTGATCCTTATCATTTTGTTCTGAAACCCTGTTCCATTCTTACTTTTTTTTCCTTTGTTTTGTTTTTGTCTATGTTGTTGGCATTTTGCTATTGTTCTTTTTTCAATTTTCTTTAAAATAAAAAATGTATTAATAAAAATAAATTAATTGATTTTAAAAGACAAGTATAAACATAATTTTAAACAAACTGCAGGTGCTTCCAAAGGTCTGCAGGGTTCAGAAAGACATTCTTTGAATAATTTTCGGTCTAGACCTTGTGAAACACTTGTAAAGGCTCCAATCTCTCATCCTGACGGCATGATTTCTCTCTTGGAAACTCATTCACTCTCCTCCTTAGCAGTGTACTCTGATCAAAATATACCCTTGACTTTTGTAGGAAGGAAGGAAGGAAGGAAGGAAGGAAGGAAGGAAGGAAGGAAGGAAGGAAAAGAAAAGAAAAGAAAAACCTGGCTAGACCAGACCAGACCAGAGAGAAAATTTTAAAATTCCTAGAATCAAATGAAAATAGAAGTACATCCTACCAGAATCTCTGGGATACAGCAAACCCATTTAGAACAGGGAAATTTATAGCTGAGCATCTTTGTAAAAAAATCAGAATGATCTCAAATTAATACCCTAATCATAATGAACTGACTAATCACTAATTTATTGACACCAACAAATTCCAGAGAATTATTAGGGACTATTTTATTATTAGGGAAAGTCTATGCTCAAATAAACTGGAGAATCTAGAAAAAATGCCTAAATTTCTAGATACATAAGACCTATCAAAACTAAACCAAGAAGACATAAAAAGCCTAAACAGATCAATTACAATGAGATTGTAGCAGTAATAAAAGTACCCTAACAAAGAAAAGCCCCAGCCCAGATAGTTTCACTGCTGAATCTTATCAGACCTTTAAAAAAACTGACACCAATGTTCCGTAAGCTATCTTATAACATAGAAAGGGGAGTGATGCCCTAAACCCAATATATGAGGCTATTATCACCCTGATCCCAAAACTAGACAAGGGTATAATAAAAAAAAGAAAACTATAGACTAATATCTTGATGGGCACAGGTGCAAAACTGTTTAATAAAATATCCACAAATGAAATTCAACAGTGTTAAAGAAAGATATCATACTATGATGAAGTCAGTATCATTCCAAGGGTGCAAGAATAGTTCAATATATATAAATCAATAAAAGTAATATATCACATGAATAGAATCCAAGGTTTTAAAAAATCATATGATCATCTCAATCAAAGCAGAAAAGACCTTCGACAAAATTCATCATTTCTTCACAATAAACGCCTAAAGAAACTAGGTATTGAAGGACTGTTCCTCAAAATAGTAAAGGCCATATACAACAAACCTGCAGCCAATGCCATTCTGATTAGGGGAAAACTGAAACATTTCCTCTCAAATCATTAATAAAGAAAGGATATCCATACTCACCCCTCTTATTCGATATGATTATTGAAGTTATAACTCAAACAATTAGTCAAAAGAAAAAAGAAGAGATACAAATAGGAAAGAAGTCAAATTATCCTTGTTTGCACCCAATACTTAAAAAGACCATAAAGAATGTACTGAAAGATTTTTAGAGAGGTAAATGAATTCAGCAATATGGCTGGATATAAAATCAACATTTTAAAAGATCAGGAAAAAAAGAAAAGATCAGTAGATAAGAATGGACTAGCTGAGAAAGAAACAAGAAAAACAGTTCCATTCACAACAGCTTCAAATAAAATACCTAGGGATCCAACCAAGAAGGTGGAAGACCTCTTCAGTGAAAATTTCAGAACACTGAAGAAAGACATTGAAAAAGACAACAGAAGACCTTCCAGGTTCATGGATTTGGCAGAATTAAAATTGTCAAAATGGTCATATTACCAAAAATGATCTCCAGATTCAATGCACTCCCCATGAAAACACCAATGACAGTTTTCACAGGACTAAAAACAATCATAAAATTCGTATGGAAACACAAAAGACCCAGGCAAGATAATCCTAAACAGCAAGGACAAGGCTGGAGCCATCGCAATACCTGATTTCAGATTAGACACAGTAACAAAAACAGTAACACTACAAAGACACAGTAACAAAAACAGCATGGTACAGACTCAAAAAAGACATGTAGACCAAAAGAACAGAATAGATAACACAAAATAAACCCACCGCACTACAGCCATTTAATTCTGGAGCCAAAAATGTGCACTGGAGAAAAGACACTCTCTTGAAAAAATGGTATGACAAAAACTGGCCTTGTATAAATTGAAACTAGGTCTCTATCTCTCACCCTGTAACAAAACCAATCCAAAATGGATCAAAGACCTAGATATAATATTTGAAATTACTAAAAGAAAACATAGGGAAAACAACTAAAGGCATAGGCACAGGCAAAGACTTCCTGAATAGGATATCAACAGCATAGGAAATAATAGCAAGAATCAACCAATGGGACTACATCAAATTAAAAAGTTTCTGCACAGTGAGGGAAACTAACAGAGTGAAGAGACAGCTTACATAATGGTATAAAACCTTTGCCAGCTCCTCTTGTAACAGAGGATTAATACCTAGAATATATATAGAATTCAAAATTAGCACCAAAAAATCAAGTAGCCCAATCAGTAAATGGGTAAATGAATTGAACAGACACTTCTCAAAAGAAGTACAAATGGCCAGTAAGTATATGAAAAAAATGTTCAACATCTTTAGCCATTGGAAAAATCCAAAGCAAAACTGCATTGATCTATCTCACCCCAGTCAGAATGGTGACCATCAATAGTAAAATAAATAAATAAATGAACGTATGAGTTCTGGCAAGGATCCAGGAGAAAAGGGAAGCCTTCTACAGTTCTGGTGGTAATGTACAGCCAGCTACTATGGAAATCAGTATGGAGCTTCCTCAAAAAACTAAAAATAAAGCTACAATTTGATCCAGCTATTCCACTTCCTGGTGTATAACCAAAGCACTCAAATCAGAATATTTCAGGGATACTTGAATACCCATATTTGTTGCAGCACAATTCATGACGCCCAAGCTACAGAAACACACTAGCTACCCACTAACCGCTGAATGGATAAAGACAATGTGGCACACACACACAATGGAATATCATCAAGCCATGAGGTAGAAGGAAATGTTGGCCACTTTCAGGAAATGGATGGATCTGGAGACAATTATATTGTGCAAAAGGAGCCAAATTTAAAAGATAAATATTGCATGCCCTCCATAACGTGTTCAATCTAAAAGAGATGACATGAAAGTGGAAGGGAGACTATTAATAGACAAGAGGAAAAGAATAAGAAGGGGTGGTAAGCGTAAGTAAGGGGAGATAGATATGAGCAAAGTACGTTCTGTACTTTGAAACTGCTCCCAAATGTAAACAGTAGAGGGAGGGCAGGGCAAGGGCAATGATAAGGTATGCAAAATGATACAAGTATGTTATGTGTGTGCATAAATCTGCTAGGATGAAACCTATTAATCTGTGTAATCAATTAAGAAATGAAAAACTTTAATAAAAATGCCAACTCTTCCCAAAAACAGAAGGAAAAACAAAAATCTTCATCCCTGAACTTGTGAAAGAGACAGAGAGGTATCTGATGAAAAGCTATTGCTTCCAAGTTCCAGCCATGGTGAGTTCTACATGTGGAATATTTGCTACTTCAGAACTCAACTTCTCACCCTTTTGAAGGGCTTTGTATGTGTAACAAGGCATTTATTATGTTTTAATATTCTACAAACCTAAAAGAAACAGAACTAGCTTAAGACTCTGGGCCTCTATAAGATTATTTGAGTAATTATTTGAGTGATTTGGGAAAACAAGTGTTTCCAAATCACTTTCAACTTTCAGTTGCCTCTTTCAGCCAAGTTAATATTCAACAAGCCAAAACACGTCATCCTTGGTGCCCTATGATTCTTCCATCATATCTTAATTTTAATCATGGTATGATGTCCCTGAAATATTTCTATTATAAAACACATTACATTTCCCAAAGGAGATTCCAATCAAGATATAGAAGAAAACAGTTACAGGGTTACTCAAACAAGAAATACATGTCAATCATAATCATAAATTAAGATAATCAAAAGAATAAAAATTTAATGAGGACAAAAGGGAAAAACAATAAAAGATTGTCTGGGTTACTTTTCTCTCACTGATAAGACAAAATAACCATTGCCCAAAATTCAGGTAGCAAAGGTTTATTTAGCTCACAGTTTGTAGGGACCTCAGTCCATAATCAGCTGGCTCCAAAGCAGGATGGCATGGAGAGGGGCAACAGTTCACGGCAGAAAAAGACAGTAAAGCAACAAGAGCAAAAAAGGGACAGCAAGCCTCTTCTCCTCCCATAATTATACTGTAAGCAGGCTACCCACTCTATGGTGAGCGTAGCATCACACCATCTCCACACCCTCCTCTTTCACAGGTTGAGAATATTTACAAAGTGCTGACTCTGACCCCTTGCTGAGTCACTTAGTTAAACCTCTAAACTTCTCAAGTTGACAGAATTAATCAACTATTATAATACCTTATGGTGGAAACAGCCACCCTAGGGTATGTTCTCTACACCCTAGGATGTAGAACTGCTGAGTCACTTAGTTCAGATTCTAAACTTCTCAATTTGACACCATGTATCAAACATCACAAAGGTCTTCTTGTCTATAGAGGAAGTAAGAAGTTCTTTCACTCCAGTTTCCAACTTCTATCCCATAGCCTACATCTGTTGATGGGTGTGTGTGTGTATGTGTGTGTCTTCATTTGGACACCTTTTAACAAGTAAAAAGGATGAAATAAGTGCAGGTACATGTTGATAAAAGGGCCTCTGAGAAGAAAAGAAAACTTTGACTTGCGTTTGCCCAATTCTAATGGGACAAAGTCTCCCACAATAGCCCTTTTCAAATTACCAGCAGTTTAACAACTGCCTCACAAATTTATGAATATATGATCACCAGTTCTCATGAGTCATGTGAGATAGATCCTGAACACCACTGGGTCCTGGAAGTTGAGGCACAACTCCTCCAATCTCAGATTTCCATCAATAGGCAACACAGTTTCTCAATGGGGCTAGGTAACTCCTGAGTCAGGTAAAAGCAAACCAGCACATACCAATGATGCATTTGCTTATTTGTTATGAACTTGATTATGGGATCCAATCAATCTGCCCTATGAGAACAGAAGCAAAGGAAGGTCCAAGGAAGATATGTCTGAGCTCAGGCAGAGCATGACCAACTCTGGTGAGGAAAGCAGAGGCACAGACAGGAATAAAGCGTTCATGGGAGGGAAGATGAGGGAAAGATGGCACTTAAAGATCTTCCCAAAGAGAAGGCACATACAAAATTGGCCCACTTCACAAATGTTACCATCAACTGATACATGTTTATAGAACTGAAAATTTCCCTTTGGTTTCTAAGAAAAATACCCATGGAGATATCGTTTTCTGTCCTGTGATCAACCCTTCATTCCTACCCCAGGACCATGATCACAAATTGATAGTGCCTTTCTACACATATGGAACAGCTTTAGGATGGGAAAGGATTTTTTTAAATATTGGGAAAAGTCCCTAAAGAGCAACTTGGCCTATGGCTAATAGGTCTGATGATTTGAGGGGAGTGAGAAAAAATGCAGCAAAAAGTCTGAAATACCAAGTTGCTCTTTCTTTGGAAGAGGGCTTTATCATTTGATAAGCAGAGACCTCCTTCCCCTGGGCCTCAGAAGTTGGATCTACATCCTCAAGGCCTTTCTGCAGAGAAGTGAGTCTCCCCTAACTTCTGCCCAAGTGACTGCCTCCCAAATACACACATGTATCTTATTCTAAAAAGCATTACTGAAAAGCTGTAGGAATAGGAGAATTGCTAAAACAGACATTAAGAATGTTGCAGATCTACAGAAAATATTTTTTGAAGATGATCTGGAACAAAAACTCTCCATCCAGTAAGTAACTATAAATTCCCAGAAGCCTGGATCATTTGACAAAATAAAATCAGTATAGTAAAGCATTGGTATCTTTCTGTTAGTTCATCTATTTACAGATTATACTTGGTCACATTTTAAACTATTCCCATAGAAATGTTTTAAAATATTGCATTTTTCAAATACTCTTAGTTATTTTTCATGGCTATGCCTTTTTGTAAATTGAGGCAATATGTTTGATTATAATATAGAAATTTTAAATAAAAATGTTTGCTTTACTAGAATGATGAATGAATGAATAAATGAATGAAGGTGTTTGTCAAACACTGTGCTTCCCACTTCTCTGCTTCTACTGGCACCTGCCTTACTCCGTGTCTTAGAAATCCATCCTTCCACCCTGAGTATTGAGAAATGTTAAGATTTTCACCTAAAGTAGATTTAGGCCTGTGACTGTGGTTTAGCCTAATGGGATTTTTGCAAGTCTGATTAAGAACCTGTTTTCAAGTCCTCTCACGAAAGGTGGTATATTTTTCAAGGTTCCTGTATAAATATATAAATATACATTTCAGATAGATAGATAGATAGATAGATAGATAGATAGATAACCATAGAAGAGATCGACCTACTTGATAGTTGTGGCTGGCAAGTCTGATCTGTAAAGCAGACCAGAAGCCTGAAAATTTATCAGGAACAGATGTTGTAAGCTTGAGGTAGAATTTCTTCTCCAGAGAACCTCAGTTTTGGCTCTTAAGGTTTTCAACTGATTAGATGAAGCCCACCCAGATTATCAAGAGTAATCTCAGGGATAGGGATGTAGCACATTGTCAGAACACTTGCCTAGCAAGCATGAGGCTCTGAGTTCAATCTCCTGCCTTGCAAAAAAATTTTAAATATAATCCCTATATTTAAAGTAAACTGATTGCAAATATTAATTGCATCAATAAAATACCTTCACAGCAACTTCCAGAGTAGTATTTGAATAAACTATGGCACCATAGCCAAGGGGACCCATAAAGTTAGCCATCCCGGGTAAGATCCCAGCCCCCCTCTCCACCTAGGCGAATGTGGTGGCCTCAGGGCCTAATACCCCTATTCAGGATCTGCTGTTGCACTGACGCAGCAGTTCCCATGTTGACCCATATCAAGTACACTCTCTGTAGCTTCCAGAAGCTCCCACTGCTCATCTCTTGTCCCATGAACACTGCTATGAAAGAGTCTCTGGCTCCTTTTGAGGCTCTATCTCTTCTTTTAATGTCACATGTTACTATCTGGGTCCACACATGTTACTTCTGGGTCCCAGAAGGCCAAGCCATGTCCAGCCCACCTCCCGGCCAGAACCCATGAGCACACCCTACTTCCTCCTGCAAAGGAAGGGTGTCCACAACAGTCAGGCTATGCAGTCTGGTCTGTGTCATCCTTGCTCTGGGACCCAGATGGGTCTTCCACCCTTGGAAGCCTCCTAGCCAGTCGCGTGCCAAAGGAAACACGGGACATTTTCCTCTAGCTCTTACAGTTTCCACCAGAGAATAGTTCACCTCCACTCACCTTTACCTGGCCAAAACATGTCACACGGCCATATGAGCCACAGAGTACAGGAAATTTTCACCTACTCTGTGCCTGGAAGGTGATCTGGAAAGATCTGATGATAGTGACGTTTCGTGAGTTCTCTCCTCTCACCTGCACAGTAGAGGGACACGCATCAGGCCAGAGGGTTGTCGCGAGTTGTCTGATCAGATCATCCACCCTTCTCTCCTCTTCCTAGGTCTTCTGTGTTTGCCACACACACTCATGCCCTCCCTGTTCATTCAATTCTGTTTCTTTGCCTTTCAATTACCTTCCAAAACTGATACTAGAATTTTATAATGAACACATGCTTTACATGAAGTGTTGATTTTTTCCAAACTTAATTTAACTAAGGGAACTAATATTTTAACTAAAAGTTAATTCTTTAGCCCACTAAACTTGCTTTAGTATGTAAAGAGAAAGGGGATTACATTTACATGGATTTTTTGTTTTGTTGTTTAATTTCTTATTAGTATATCTTTGTCAGACATAGTACTCATCCATCATAGGAAATTGTTAACTATGTATAATATATCATAATGCTTCTTTTTCTTCCATTCCTCTCTCCTCTCTTCAACCATTCTTTTCTTCTTCATTTACAGAAGCTTGGTTTCTGTTGTGACCCCATGCTACAAACTCACCTGAAACCAGTGGCTGCCCCCGCCCCCGGAACTTCACATGTCCTTGTGTTTCTAAAAAATGGGTACTTAATGGCAAGAGAGGACTCTTAGGGTAAAAATAGAACAGGTACGTAAAACTACGTTCTATGCTAAAGGATAACACCAATGTTCTAAACCAAGATGTTTATAGGTGCAACTTATAGTAAACTAAAAGCTGCTTCAAGTAAGAGGACTTTTTTCTGGAACATGGAAGATGTAGTTGACATTTTCTTAGTTTTCAAAGCAGAAGTGTATGTATGTTATTTGAATCAGGAAAACATTTTTAAAGACTTTAGAGCCTTCATGGAGTTTTTTTAAATCTTTAATTACCTTTTAACTACTTTCATAGGCAAGACTTTTTTCTTACATGTCATTAAACCTTTGTGCAGTGACATAAATCTGTTTCATCCTGTTTAGGTAATTGAGAGAGGAAAAACAACGTGAGACAGAAATGTGAACTAAGAGAGAAGATGTTCACTTAGATTAGAAGAACAGCTCTAGAAAACTAGCCAAAATAATTGCCTCAATCCTGGCCTCTTCCTCTGGCTGCACAGAACTTACCCAGAGGACATCTTCTGTCCTCGTCCTCCCTGTGGACTAGTGTCACACCTGTCTGACCTGAGAGGGCACCAGGTGGTGGAGAAGGACAGGGTGGCAGACACGGCACAGGCAGTAACTCAGCCCAGAGAAAAGATATCCCCTCAAAGCCTGGACACTGTCACAGGTTGTCTCTTAAGATCAACCTGGCACTCTTTGTTACCCTGTCAGCTGCAGGTCCGCAAGCTGGTTAGGGAGTGTGAAGCTATGCAAGGTGCAGACTACTGTTGGTTTTAACACAAGAACATATTGTGTATAGCTGAAGGGTGCTGTATGATTCCTAACAGAATTTTGCTGAGACCAAGGGACCCAAGTGAGAGCTCAATAATGCAGTAACTGTAAGCTCTAGAATATTTTTCTTCTCTAAACTTAGTGAAGACTATAAGCCCTCTGATTCCACGCACTTCTTATGGACCCTGAGAGGAAGCCCAAGAAAAAACAGCTGCTAAAGAAGAGAAGGGGACACACCAGAGAATGACAATATGAACTGGTGTTTACTATGTGCCAAATTCTTTCTACAACTCATCCTTCAACCACCATACATGAAATTTATGGATAAGGAAATGAAAATTCTGCAAACTTGAGTCCAACAGCAGTTAAAACCATAGACTTAGGAGCTATACAGCAAGGATTTGAATTCTGCTTCTGCCACTTCCTCAGTGTCTGACATTGGCAATGTTAAATGGCCACCAAGTTCCTCAGTTTCCTCATCACTGAATGGGGACAATACTCATACCTTCCTCACCAAGATGATACTGAACACTAAATGAGTTACCCTATGTCCATGGCTAACAAATGCTGTCAGTTGTTAGCTGTTAATATTAAGGCATTGACCTGAGGTCATAGTCACAAGGTGGCACTGCCAATTTCAGAAGGCCAGTGGGCTTCTTCTGGAGTCCCACACACTTGAAGTCTATTTACTCTGGACTCCAGAGTGATCACACTCCACTCCTAAGGAGCATGCCCCTTTAACCGACTGTTCTTAAGTGATTCAAAGACACCTTGCTTGGCATTTAAAAGTGCCCTCTGGGTAGTCATTTAAGAAAATATCATGTTTTCAGCAATCCCACCTCTGAAACAGACAGCAAGGCTTTAAGTCTCTGGTGTATCACTAACTCCTAGGAAGAGCTGGGAGCTGGCATGGTGGGGGATGACAGACCAGAGTGGGCCTATGCCCACTCCACCTCAGGGGGCTGACAACCCTCTTCTGGTGTCGCTGTCTTCTGAGCTTAGTTCAAGTGTGCAGCTACAGGCACACAGCCTGGCCACCCCCACCACCATGCCTGCTGTTCTTCAGGCAGCCTCGAGCAGCTACAAACAAGTCAGGTCTGCAAAACTCCTGTTTCAGGCCTCACCTTGGATTTTGGTGTCTATCCAAAGTGCAAGCTCCGCTTAAGGAAAAAAGTCAGCCTTCCCCACTACAGCAAAGCTGAGTAAAAGAGGTGCAGGGCCTGTGAGCACTAGTCCAGACTGGAGCTTCCTTTCCTCTGCTCAGTCGGCTGCTAATTTCAGAAGCCTAATTACCACCACTGGCATTCCAAGAGCCTTAACAACCTCAGTGCTGCCCCAAGCAGCAGGTGGAGCCAAACTATCTTCTCTAGGACATGCAATCAGCCCCCAAGGTGCAGGGGCAGAACTTGAGATTAAGTCTCTCATGCATCAGCTGCCAAGTGAATGACCTGGGGCAAGGCACTTAGTAAAATGGGAAAGATAACATCAATTTCATATTTCTGGGAAGTATACATGAGGGCATAATATAGGTGAAAGGGCTCTCAGAATTTTCTAGGTCAGACTCTACAGTAGAAAGTTCCAGTGGCCCTTTGTATTAGTTATATTTTTGTGAATTATCTACGTTTTATCATGCCTTGATATCTGGGCTACAACTTGATAGCCAGGAAGGGACTGCCCCTCCCAGAATTAGCTAATTCCTAGAGATAACAAACAACTTGCCTTTGAGTACATGTGCAAACCAAGAAATCCAAAGCCCATCATTCAGTCCATCTACTTTATCTGTCTCTCACACATCAACCCAATCTTTCTCCTGCTCTAGCAAGGCCAGTGGCAGGAACTGAGTAAGCAGAGACCACCACAATTATAGCCCAGAGCTGGCTAAAATTATTCAAGCTAGCCAATCCTACACTCTTCACCTTGCCCTGCCTTCACTTTCCTATGGTATCCATAAAAAGGCTCTGGGCCAAGTTTTCCCCATACTCCTGCTGCCTTACCAACCGTGGTGCTTCCATGCAGTTCTGCATGGCATGGTGTGACTCCTCCTCTTGAAAACTGGAAGTAATAAACTCTTCTTTCAATGGTACTTACCTCTCAGGTTGCCACTCCATCACTTTTATCAATTAAATTACAGTTTGTCTTAGCTACTTTCTCACCACTGGACAAAATACACAACACCCACAACTTAAAGGAGAAGAGGTTTAACTGGGTTCATGGATTGTAGAAGTTTCAGTTTATAGTTGGCTGTCTCCAAGGCAAAACTAACATAGTGGAAAGGCCTGCTGCACAGGAAAGGGGCCCATGTCACAGAGGCCAGGAAGCAGAGAAAGGAGCCAGGAAGTGAGATACATCCTTCCAGGTCACACCCCCAGTGACCCACCTCTTCTGCCTAGGGTGACCTCCCAACAGCATATTTGACTGATGAGGCTTTGTGGGGACATTCCAGACTCAAACCACAACACGACTAAAACAATCTTGCTGTCTCAACTTTCACAACTTACTCTTAAAACTCAGGAACCAAGTAACTTTAGAAAGTTTGCGTCCGAACCAAGATCCAAGTCAACTTTAACCAGAAAAAGACACCTGTATGTAACTTGTTTAAAGATATGGTGAATGTTTAATTTTATTTTTAAATTTATTACAGTGAAAACATATTGCCATTAAACACTCTCAGAGTACTTCCTTTATTCGAGCACAGTTATCCCGCTGTTCTTGCCACTTTCTGAAGCAGTTCTGGAAGTGCTCTGTTGAGAGTGTCTTGTTGTGCTGTTATGGCCATTTCAATGTCCTGAATGGATTCAAAATATATACCTTTCATGGTCATTCTGACTTTGGCAAAGAGCTAGAAGTCACATAGTGCCAGATCTCATGAATAAGGCATATGAGGACACACTGTCCTGTTTTTATCTGACAGAAATTACCACAAACATTTGATCAACCAGGGTGATCATAAAGCAAATGTTTAAATTTAAAAATAGGTTATGGTACAAGGCACACTGACAGTATTCCCCCCTCAAAATATTCAAAATAGCCCCTTACTTCAAATACACTTATCACATTATTTTTGTCAATGTGTCTTTTCTTATAATAAGGCTTTTTTAAAATTTTAAACATTCCCTGTATCTTTTGATCAATCCCTCTATTGGTTACTTAATACCCTCAAACCATCCATGCTGCTAGTGACTAATAGCTTTTTCCCCAAGGAAATGACACAAACTGGATCAGTCAATAAAGGTAAAAACTCCACATTAGATACATAAATAAAGGTGTACATATATGCTCCACTTTTCAAAAATATTTAAACTAATTATGCAAATGGCATTCAGTTTTCCCTATGTACATTATATACAGCATACACAAGAAATACAAAATGAATGTTGTGTAGTATCAAAGTTCAAGGTAGCAAGAAAGCACCAATAATACAAGTAAAAGTCTGTGGAGAGCCAAGAAAAGCAGCTGGAGGGAAAAGAGAATGTTCTAGGTCCAAGCTCAACTCTGAGGTTCACAGCAGCCAGAGAACAATTCCTTGAAGCACTCTCTCAAAATGCATGCCTGTGGTTTTCCTGCACACATGAGAAAACCCTCACTTGGCAGTCAATGACTTTTAGCCCTCTGCCTCTCAGGCTGCTAGGGATTCCTCCTCAGAAGCATTCTCTGACCTAAGGCAACTCCTTAGCTGTGGCTGTTCCTTCAGTGGCCATGATGCTCAATACCATGCTTCCAGGAGATTTCAAGCACATCTTCACTCCACTGTTGGCTCACTTCAGTCCTCATCTAGCAGTACTGCAGGTCCCAGCTGACACATCCTTGAGTCAAAGTTTCTGAGTAAGCCATTCCAAGGCTAGTAGTCAGCCATGTGGTCATGCCTTGATATTGGTAATTGGTACACATTCAAAGGGGCCACCAAGAAAACTGCTCCAGAAGTCAGCCATGTCAGCCAGGGCTGAGCCAAGAAAGCAATGATCTCCCTCTGTTGGATTTTGCTCTGGGATACAGATGAAATTTTCACTGAATGCACTGTGTATGACTGGCTTTTCCTCAAGAACTGGAAAGTTATCTGAAGAATTCTCCATTTCCCATTAAATGCTAAAAACATGTTTCCAATTTTTCTTATTTACTTGCTTGACTCTTGTATTTGTTCAATGCTTGCTTGGTTATCCTTTACAAGGTTCATGACAGGAATGTCTGCTTTGACAGGAGCCTCCTGCCACCCCCTACCCTTGCAGAGTTAGCACACAGTAGAAAGAGTGCGGGCTTAACTATCAGAACTACTTGGGTTTGCATGACACCGAATGAGTCACCTAGACCCTCGGAGCCCTTGTCTCTGAATAAAATGGGAATACTCACACTTACCTCATAGGGTTGTGGTAAAAGTTAAATAACATAGTAGAACACTTAGCCTGGTACCAGGTACATCACAGTTATTCTAAAACATTACTTTTTCTGGCCCAGTATTAGCAACAAATGTGTTTAAGTGCCTCCTCTAAAATAATGGTATTTGACCTCAAAGAAATGGTAAACTGACCCTAGAGTAACGGTTATGTATAGGTATATTAGTTAGGACAGATTAGGCTGTGCTGCTATAACAAATCCAACATCTCAGTAACTTAAAACAGTAAAATTTTATTTCTTGCACATACTATATGTCAGTAATGAGTGGAGAACTCTGCTCAACTTCTTCCTAATTCAGAGACACAAGCTAACAAAGACTCCACTAGATGACTATAGCTGGTTATCTTGGCTACAGCTAGGAACAAATGGAGAACTGCTTAAATAAGCATCAACACCACTCCATTCACATTTAATTAGCAGAGTCACATAATTGCAAAGGCATAGGGAAACAGAACCTTTCTGCATCCTCAGAAGCAGAATGAAACCAGAGACTGGCAGTGTTCATGTCTTCTCAGAAGATATACGGTATATAATGAAATAAATAAATGAAAAGCTAATGTTTTCTTGAGCCTCCATGGGAGCCTCTGTACAGAGGTAACTCTTCTGATGAACCTAAAAGTGAACAGTAAATTCCCAGATGGGCAAAGGAATAGAAGAGCATTCCAAAGAAAGCATGGTGCTCTCAGGGAACAAGTTATTCATCATTAGTGCTGACAGAAAAGAAAAAAGGGAATGAACTGGGAAGAGGTAGAAAACGAGACTGGATCAGTGCTAGCTCATGTTAGGTGTTATTATGCAGGTGCAGGAGGGGTTGCAGAGGTAGAAGCACAGATGGTCCTAATCAAGGAAATGAGAGGATCAGATTCATTTGCTCATCTATTCAGTTGACAAATATTTTCTGAGCAGCTACTAAGAGCAAGGAGTTGGGAACAGAATAGTGGATAAAATTCCTTCCTTCTTTCATGGGGTTCAAACTCAAAAACCAAGAAAGGAGCTGTGGCCACAGTATGGGGAATGGATTAGAAGGGGCTGGCCAGTAAATTTACAAGCAGGTAAATTTTGCAAAACAATAGATGAATAATAACGTTGGCCTAAACGACAGCAGTGACATTGAAGAGGAGGGGGCACGTATCATTGGAAACATGCACCAGAAATGTATGAGTAAAAAAGTTTCCTGCTCATTCAACTAGGTGAACATCAGTGCTGTTCACTTAGACTGGGAATGGAGAAGGAAGAAGTTAGGAAGCAATGCTGAGTTTTGTCAGTGACGTGTTAGCTTTGAGGTAAAGTTTTTCCCTCCGGAATTTGGAACTCAATAGATGGGAATGCACTGGAGTATTATATCTGAAAGTAAACAGAAAGGAGCAAAATCCACAGGGGAGACAATATTGATAGTAAGTATCTATCTCCTCTCTGTCTCATGACTACATAATATATCAGGGTATTTTAGAAGATGTAAACTCTCAACAGTGATTAATAGGAAAGTGGACAGCAATAAATGACATATTCAACAGAAAAGTGTTAATATTTTATAAACAACTTTGCTCATAGTAACACCTTGGAGATGATATTTTTAGAGAATAATCACCAAAGTATTCTGAGTTCAAAGTTATTCTTTTCAAGAATCTGAGTGGACGAAAAAAAGATAAAAATTAAAGACATCTGCCCAAAATAGTCACCATGATATAATAATGCCCCAAACACTATGTGAATAATTGTTATATCTCTTCTCACTAGATTTTCTAAAGAAAAAAGTGGCTGAGGGAAAGCAGACTTCACAAATGAAAAGCTTCAACCTAATTTCCTAGAGAGGCTGACTTGGTCCCCAGAAAATACTGGAGAAAAAAATTCTCTTGGAAATTAAAAATGACAGTTAATAAAACAGTCAATAGAAAAGATAGTGATGTTAAAGAAAACCTCTGAAACCTATATCAAAAGGCAGTGAAATGGAAAATAAAAGATCCAGGATTTGGACAATCCTGGAGAACCAACTACTGGCTAATAAAAGTTCTAGAAAGGGAATGTACTAAGAAGATGGAGGAAATTATCAAGAAATAATGCCCTCAACCTCTCAGAATTCAATGGGGAAAGTCTTTCAAATATGTACACAGTGACCAGAACCAAGCATGCATTAAAGCGAATAATGAGATTTTCAAACACCTAGGCTTAAAACATAAACCTGAAATGTCCCAGGGTGTTGAGGAAGGACAGCAGTATAAAATGAAAAAGGGACAGAAGGTAGATCACTGACCTACATAAAAAATAAAACAACAAAGATTCCAGAAGACCAGAAAATATTTTTGTGATCTTGACATAGACATAGATTTCTTAAACTAGACACAAAACGCACTAAGTATAAAAAAATGAATACATTGGGCATATCCACCTTAAATATGTCACTAACAAAGTGCATAAACCAGCCTGTGAGAAGACATTCTCTTTTTTTTTTTGGAGAGAAGACATTCTCAACACATGTATCTCACTTATAGCCAGAATAAAGAATCCCTTCAAATAATTAAAAAAGATGAGAAAGCTTGTTTTTTAAATAGCCAAAAGACTTGAATAAGCATCTCACAAAAAAACTTAACTGGCTAGTAAACATAAGAAAAAAATTTGACATAATTATTCATTAGGTAAATGCAAATAACAAGTTCAATGAGATATCACCACTCACATGAGGATGGCTGAAATTTTAAAAGTTTACAATGCCACTTGCTGGAAGATATGAAGCAACTAGGACTCTTATACATTATGAAAAGTAGTTCATCTACTTTGGGAAACTGTCCAACTTTCTGGGAGTTCTATGATCCTAATAGCCAGAATTTTTCACTCTTAGATATTTACTTGTGAGAAACAAGTGTGTATGTACCCCAAAAGACATTACTAAGAATGTTAATAGCAATTTTATTCATAGTAGCCAATATCTGTAAACAACCTAAATATACATAACAAAAGAACCAATAAATTGCATAATCCTACATAGTATGAAAATAGATAACAAACAGAATGATTAAACAAATAACAACCAAAAAATAGAACACATAACATAGATGACTCTCACAGACATACTGAACAAAGGAAGCCAGGCACAAAAGGGTATAATTCCATATTTGAAGTCCAAGGACAGGTGAAGTTACCCTACTATAATAGAAGTCAGGTGAGTGAATATCTCTAGAATGGAATGGGGTGATATCAACAAAGACCAGGTACAAAGGAACTTTCTGGCTGCAGATCTGAGTGGGGTTACACAGGTGATACATCAGTAAAAATTTGTCAAGCTACAGGTTTAATATTATTTTACATTTTGACATTTTGTAAGATTATGCCTGGTTTTTTCAAAAGAGAAGGAAGGGGAAAATGGCAATGTAACATTGAAATCTAAAACACAGTAAAGGATTGCCTCCAAAATTGCAAGAGAAAAATTACTTTGAATCTAGAATTTCAGACATATTGTAGTCAGGGTTTGCAAGGGAACAGAGTTATTATAGGATACATAATTTACAAGATTATCTTATAATATTCACTCCAAAAAAGTCAAATGCAGAAGCATGAAAGAGATCTTTATGAATACTGAAGACCCAAAGAATCCAGCCAAGGCCTAGATCCTATGACAGTGTGCCACACTAGTCCAGCCAAAGGCCAAAGCTTATAGCAATGTTCCCCATGAGTCCAGCCCGGGGCCTAGATCCCACCACAATGTGTCATGCAAATTCCTATCAAGGATCTGCACCAGGAAGGCCCACTGGCCAGTGGAGGCAACTAGAAAGTCTATGCCGGGGTGAACGTTGTGTGCCAGAAGGCTTAGGGATCTGCACTGGAGCCAGGTAACAATGCTCTAAGCAAAGACCAGAGCCCCCCTGAAGAGAAAGCAGCCATTCCCAGTGACAGAGCTCCTCTAATGACAAGAAGAGTCAAGTTCATGTCAGGAAAACCAGCTGTAACAAGATTCTCCAGGAAAATCAATAGCATACAGTCTTCCCCTCCTGTTCTTCATCTCATTTCGGCAACAATCCTCAGGTGAATCTCCATGCACTGAACTGCACTCATTCAGTTCATGTTGGTGTTCCAAGTTGACCAATCCACCACAATACCCTTTAAAACTTCCAGTCAAATGTGAGAATAAATTACAGACATTTTGAAATAAGAAAGGACTCAAAAAAAATGTTAACTTTCAAGTACCCTTTCTCCAGACATGTTCACCAAATACAGGAATATCCAAAATATTCAGAAAACAGAAGATTAGCCACAGAGGAGAGAGAGGGCTATGGTGGAAGGTATTCAGAAAAAGGCCAAAGGAAGAATTAAAATATTATCAGATATATTGATTGGCTTGTGACACTTATTTGGTGGCACTTGATTGGCTTGTGACAGATATAATGCAACATTCTGGAAAAAAAGAAAAGACGATGAATAACTTTGTCAAAAAAATTTACAAGAGAATTGAGTGATTATTGACTCTAGAGAAAATAAAAATGGTCTTAAAAAGTAAACATTATCATATTCTTCTACTTTCCAAAGAAAATACTAGCACCAAATGAATCATATGAATATAGTTGCAGTATTCTTAATACCGTTATTTGGTACTACAGTAAATATAATTATCTTAATGGGAAGAAGGTGCAAGGAGATCCAAGACAGTGAAATCTTTATCTACACTGGAAGAAACAGCAAGCAGAGAACTAGCAGTATAAATTATCATATAAATAAAGGAACAACTGTCAAAACATTTAATGGACATAGACTAGGAGCAGTTGGTGCAGGAGACTAGATTTCACACTGAAGTCTTCCAGGGCTATTGTTTAATAGAATTTTTAAGATGCGGGAGCAAATACAAACATAGATATGATTAAACAGAGAAGGAAAGAGTAAGATGAAAAGGAGCCTGAGAAGTCTGAGGACCATCAACATTTAAAAGGAAAATAAAGAGAAGTTTGCAGCAGCTGAGGAGGCAGAACCAGAGGTGGGAGAAGAAGCAGAAGAAAGCAGTACATGAAGCCAGCGGGAGGAGTGTACTCAGTTCTTGATGGTGGCGTCAAGACTAGATAGAGATTTTAAGGCACTATACACGTTATAGCCTTTTGCACACACATAGCCCAAGACCTAAAGGTGGTTCTAGAACTATTAGATCCTAGGCACAGCTTGTGCCCTGCACTACCAGAGCAGGTAACGCACCTAACCCTTGGAAGCAGCCAGAGCCAATAAATTCTCTCAAAACTTGCTTGGCTGCTCATCCATTCCCTGGCCACCCAAACCACATCTGCTTCCTACCTGCTCTCCCAGCCCTGTAGACAGTGACCTTGGGCTCCATTCCAAGGGTATGATTAGAGACTCAAGCTCCCTGGATCTCTGTGGCTTCCCTCAGATATCCAAATGCCTTCTCCATTCTAAGACTGTCCTCTGACTCTTGGGCTGAGTCTGGAATTCTCTCTAGGAGCCCATCCAAGTGCCTTTCCCTTGCTTCTGGAGTTTCTGCATCTTTTAGCTCCCGCCACACAAAAAAGCAGAAGTGCTTCACCTTTCCCAGGAGAACATATGACCCTGGTATTTGTAGGGCTTGCCAATAAGCATTCCCTAAAACTGCCTCAGAGGCACATAGTAGGGCCATGGTGTATTTATAGATACATTCATTATCTAATTGGAAATAAAAAGCATTAATTCTTTAGTAAAGAAGGAGGTGAAAGGGGCCGTGATCGTCCTTCCACACTGAAAGAGCCAGAAAGTACAAAAAGAAATGACACTTAAGAAAAACGCTTGTAGAATAAAAGACATACCAAAGACACATATGGATAACCCACCCTGACAGATGATTTCAACAGAAATGTAATTATTTGGGAAATGCTAAAGGGACATGGAGAATCATCAATAGTCAAGGGAAGCTATTTACGTGGAGGTACAGTGACCTATTACTCCAATTGGACTGATGTTTATAGAGTGCTTGCTATGGGTTAAATTATAAACACTTTACCTATACTAGTTCAGTGAGTCCCCACAAAACCCTATAAGACCAGCAGTAACAGTAGTAATAGTGCTGTTTTACAGATGGGTAAACTGAGGCAGGGAGAAGTTATTCAACTTACTCCAAAGTCCTATGGCTGATGGAGGTGGGGTTTGAACCAAGGAAATAAGTCTCCAGAGCTGCACACTTACAAGTTTAAACTATAAATATCACATACTCTGAATATATTTCCAAGCTGCCCAGCCTCTGTGAAGAATACATCATGGAGCCCATAGAACTGACCAAGAAGTCAACCCAGATACAGGCTGAGCTCCAACAGAGGGCAAAATTCTACAGCCAGTCATGCTGGTAGAGACACAGCTACTCAGCAAGACTTAAAGTCAAGTTTTCATACCACATCTGGAAGCACAGACGGAGAACAGCAAAGTTATCCAAACTTCTGCAGACAGAGCTCTGGGTGCTTAATACAGACTACAATTTGAACTACAATCTGAATGCTAATCCTGAAAAATTACATATCCTGACATAAACTGTAACCTTGAAAAGTCCAATGGTGCAACATTCAGAGAAAAGTTTTGTGAAGTATATTTTGGCAAACTGAGCCTACCATTTCAGAGGCTTTGTGTTTATTTTTTAAGGCAAATTCACAACCAGCCATAATTGAACATGAAAGATTATACAGCCAAATTTTACTGCAAGGGCAAAGAGTTTTCCAGTTGACACCAAATACACCTTTAGAGCAAAAATATCACATAAAAAGAATCGCAAGCTTTATTAAAAAGAACATTTTCCTTAGCATCAGCATTACAGTCCTCATCCTAAATTATTTTCAAGTCTTGATTCATTTGAAAATCAATTCAAATGTCTCCCCACTGGGCTTCTAGTAAATTTTACTGAGCAATAAACTCACATCAAACATAATTCACTGGAGAACTTCAGAAGAAACCAGTCAAATTCACTATACAGCCAAATCAACATCCTTCCTCATATATCTTAACAGAGAGGGCCAATGAAATCTGCTGTCCCTAGGACATGATCTCTCCCAGAAAGGGGCTTTGGCACCAACATAGAGTGAAACACTTGCAGAGCTGAGACTTTGGCATTAAGCGGCCATGTGGCTCCTTCCGAGCTCCAAGCGTGCTCAGTGCAGACTTGGAGTCAAGGCCAAATTTCTCAGCTAGATCCTGAAGGCACCAGGCTTCCTGCTTTCTTGCCAAAGAAGTTGAAGGTACTTTCTGGCCATGACTCAGCTGGTGCAGACGGACACTCTGTAAACAGTGTAGAATCTATTGTGAGTTTTCCTGAATGCTCTGGAAAGCATTACCCTACCCAAAGGGGATGAAAGCCTCTTTGAAAGCATTTCTCCCAGCCTACCCTACTCTGAGATGAATGCAAAACCCATAACACATGGGAAGAGCCAATATCCCATGCACTGTTGACTGATTATCTACGTGTTCCTCTTTCAAAACCATTTTGCTTATAAAAAGAAAACAGTGCTCCCATCATTAATAGCCCCTAGACCAAGTTCTCCACCCCTTCATGATCTCAAGGACCTCATTTGTAAAATAAAGAGTTGAGCAGGAGAAGGTCAGCTGCAAAGGCTGCTCGAATGATTCCTTCTCTTTGGGAGAATGTCCCTTAAGCTTTCTGCTGAGAGTTCCGCTTAAAAGGCTGTACAGATATTGGTTAGATATTCCCTACCTAGTGACCTGGGTGAGGTGTGTAAGACTGCTCCCCCACCCTCCCAGGGTTCCCTGCAGGTATAGGGATGGATC
>PVLD010026859.1:0-21572 GCA_004027595.1 Dinomys branickii
GGACTTTCCCACGTCTCGCCCCGGCAGCCTGGTCCGCCCTACCACATCTCCCCCGGCATCTCAGAGAAATACGCCCAGTTTAAGCTTCCCAGCCGAGGTCCCGGCATTCACGCTCGCCAAGTCTGTCTCGAGCTGGTGGTGTTTATTAAGGAGGTTCGCTCCCTTGCTGCTCACCTGGTCGCCATCTTCCCCGGATCCTTGGAGGGTCTTCTTAAAGAAAATTTTTGTATGTCAATACTATTTTAATTTCCTGAATTAAAATATTATTGAATTGAATAGAATTGAATTGTTATTAGTCTTATGTTTTGTGATAACTGAAAACTCTTCTTGTGTACCTGAGACAAACCTATCTATTCATGGTTTATGTCTCTTTTACACATATTTCCATTCAATGTTGAATTTCATTTAAGATTTTTGACATCTACATTTACTAAGTGCAATGAATTTGAGCTTTCTCTTCCTGACAATCTCTCTCTCCCCTTCCCTCCTTCTCTTATTCACTCTTATTTTCTGTTTATAGTTTTTTTTGTTTTGCTACAGGAGTTTGATTTCCATGAATAGAGTGGGGAATGCATTTGTTCTTTTATAAAAATACAGGGGAAAATACACATTACCTCACGCATTTTGTTTCTGCAATTGCACACAAAATCTTTCCAATAGTTACCTTGGAGAAGAGGATTAGAGGTTTAGACTACAGTAAGAACCTTCTATTGTTATAATCTCAGGCTTTTTTTATCATGTTCATATTTCATATTATTTTTATGGAAAAATGTTGAAGGCTAAAGTCTTCCCTTGATCACAAAACTAAAAAGTAAACTCATCCCACTGACCCCTTTATAGCAATATTACAGACAGTCTCTAGGGCACAGACACAGATCCCAGGGAAAACTCCTGGCAGTGACTTCTTAGATTAGATTTTGATGGTGTCACTCCTCTTCTCAAACTTTTATAGCAGCAGCCATCAACCATGTTGGTACCAGTAACGGGTTTTGTGAAGACAATTTTTCCAAAGATAGAGAGGAAGGGTGAATATTTTGGTCTTTGTTTATTAATATTTTTACAATGCATAATAGTTACATTCCCCAACATTATCACCACTGCCTCACCTCCACTTCAGATCATCAAGCAGTAGATTCTCATAAGGACCTGTGCAACCTAGATCCTGCATGCATAATTCATAATAAGATTCACATTCCAGTGAGAATCTGATGGCCCCACTGATCTAATAGGAGGAGGAGCTCAGGAGGTAATGTGAGTGATGGGGAGCAGCTGAAAATACAGATGAAGCTTCTCTCCCTGGCCTACTGATCATCTCCTTCTGAGGCCCAGTTCCTAACAGGGCATCGACCTTAGCAACCCATGGATAGTTAGGGAGCACTGTTCTATAGGGTTATTATGTGCTTTGCTGCCCAGCACCCTGATACCATCCATACCACTAACTGCGATCATCTTTCCATCCAGAGGGCTCCTTCTGGGATCAGGTCTACGTTTAATGATGGCTCACACTGTCCCGTCCTACTCCAACAAACACACATTAGGCTGATAGGTTTCCTTATTCAATCACAGGGAGCCTCAATACTCTTGTTGGGGATAAAAGACCAAAGAAATTCTAGTGTCTTTCTAGGAACGAAGAAAGTGAGGCCTGGAACTGCTCCCTTCATTTTCTTGCTGAAGAGTGGTCCATTCAGGAAACAGAGAGTTGTGCAAAAGACTCTGGTGAGGCGACTTGAGAAGTCTCAGAATCAAACCATTCCCGGAGCTTCAGAGCTTGTGGTGACTATCCTATTACCTGAGCAAAAGGAAAGTGTACTTTCTATGTAGTCTACAGAGGCCGTGAGAATTAAGTTTTATTCCACCTGCGATACCAAATTGTTGAACTGGTACCAGAGGGTTTGCCACTCAGTCACCATCGCTGGAAGCGAGGAGAAGCAGAGCAGTAGAAGCAGTACTTACACGCTCAGCAAGAGGAAACAAAATCAAACCAAAAACAGTGTTTACGACAAACCAGTTGCTTCTGTTCTTGAAAATGTTGCCCTGGAGATCAGTCATATGGCCTTAGTACCCAGGTGCAGAACGTAGAAGACTAAAGCACCTGTCGTCTTCGGAGGCGGAGGTGGATGGTCCGGGCAGAAAGTTCACAACTCCAGCTGTCACCCTACCACCTCCCCTGGGGATTTTAGTGCTACTGGAACACAGTAAAACTAAACTCCACAATACTCATAGTACTTTCCCATCACAGTTTCTGTAAGGGTTACATGGGACAAGAAATGCTTCCTGTAGAATGAGTTCAATAAGTCAAAATATTGTGGCACTCTCCTCATTAACATAAGTGTTATGTTTTGCCTCAAAAAACCATTATGTGAACTGAATTGGCCTAGGACCTCCTAGCCTGGAGTATCCTTTGTTACAAACTTGACCCGAGTTTTTCAGTCTGATATCTTTCCTTTTTCTCCATTTCCTTCCTCTTCCAGAATAAAAAATGATCTTGAGATGACACCGCATGTGTCTACCGAGCTGCCCTTGAGGCCACCGGCTGCACCCATTCTCTGCTAATGGCACAGGCTTGTGGCCTCAGTGCTCCGGTGCGTTGGTCTCTGCATTGCTCCCATCTGCAGTTCTAGGGGGCCTTGTGATCCTCTCGGGGACAGTGCTGACAACCGGGCTGCTTTCTTCCTTCGGACCAATCCTGTCCCCTATTACTATGTTGTTCATCTGTTGAACTTCACTGTGGTTAGTCATTGGCTTTCCTTTTAGTACCGTTGGCAGCCTCAGCCTTGCCAAGTCTCACCATCCACTTCCAGCTGCTCTGCCTTGGCTCCCCAGCCAGACACACTGCTCTGTCCCTTTCTCCCACCCTCATATAGATTAACCCCCCCCCATAGCACTGGATGAAACCAGATGAAATCCACAGTGCCATTTCCACTAAACCTTTGCTCCAAGTTTCAATTCGTGAAATACCAATATGTAATTTTAACAAAAGAAGTTTACCTTAATTTCAGACACCGAAACAGCTCCAGGAAATATTTCTCTATTTGTGTATTTCCTTTATATATTGCAGCTTTCTCCTCTAATATCACATGTGGCTATAAACTAGTGGGTATAAATGTGGTCCTATTTAATTTTTGTGCAATAAATATGGATTTAATGTTTTATTATAAATTGCTGCTAGTGTAAAAATTTACCTCTTATAATAGCATACTTTATTATTTTTTGAAGTTTCCAAGGTGATCTTCTTTAGTTTATGTAGCTGATAACTTTATTCTGCAATTGACAGAAATAATTTCAAACTAGGGTATGCCTTCTCCACAAAGCAAATAAATAGTATTTTCATGTCACTAAAGAGAAAGAATAGGTCTCAAATAAAAGTAGAATAATGTGAAGGATAATGTTTCAATTTTATAGTCTTTCTGTCTATGATACAACATTTGACTTGTAACCTTCTTTTTACATTCACCATCTGCATACTGCTGCAGTACAGGAAATGTGAGATGAGTCCAGGTCGTTTGGATCTATAATATTAAGTATGAACATAACATCTAAATAGAATGAGTCTGGTCTGGAGCAGTGGACTAGAAGCCATATAAATTCTATCTTCCAGTCACCATTCATTTGTTATGTCCTTGAACAAATCATTTAACCTTTCTATGCCTCTGACTTTTCAATGAAATAGGATAATATCTACTCCTATCATAGACATTTGCAGAAAAAAAATGAGAACTATAACCATATGGCATTTTACATAAAAGGGTTTGGGGAAAATAATTCCTGGGCAGTAATTTGCAAACAAGCCAAATCTACCTCAGTACCATCCTTCTATGTGCAGATTCCTTGTTAATCTCAAGGGAGAGAGAGACACATAACTCTCTCTCAGACTAATATAATAATAACAACATCTATCTCACGCTTACCGTGTGTCAGGCATTACTCAAAGTGCTTTACATATATTACCTCTATTAATCCTCACACTAACTATATGAGACAGGAGCTCTTTTTAGCCTATTGTGTTTAAGTAGATCGTTAAGGTCATATGAGTAACATAGAGTGGAACCATGTTTAACTCTAGTGGTCTCATCCCTAACCTGGCACCAACCACCAGCTGGGAGGCACATTTATCTCCAGTCTATTGTAACACATGCAGGACCAAAACCACCTGTGCTTACACGGAACTAGTATTTGGATGGGCGCCATCCCTCCTAAGAGAAGAGAGGAGCAAGAAATATAGATTTGGACTTAAATGGTCAGGGCTGAAAGAAATGGATGGTTTTTTTCACAGCCTGATGCTTGCAACTTGGTATGTTCTCTGCAAAGGCCAGCCACTCAGTTAGTATTTGGATGGCTATTGAGCATCTACTATATTTTGGGTCCTGTTGTTGCCACTTAAGATTAATCAGCAAACAAGAATAATAGAGATTCTGCCTTTAAAACAATTATGCCCAGGCATTTTATTCTTTTTCTTTCTTTCTTTCTTTCTTTCTTTCTTTCTTTCTTTCTTTCTTTCTTTCTTTCTTTCTTTCTTTCTTCTTTCTTTCTTTCTTTCTTTCTTTTTTCTTTCTTTCTTTCTTTCTTTCTTTCTTTCTTTCTTTCTTTCATTTCCTTTCTTTCTCTTGATTTTGAGAAAGGGTCTTGCAAAGTTACCAAGTTTTCCAGGCTGAATTTAAACTGTCAATTCTCCTGCCTCAGCCTCCAAGAGTGCTAGGATTATAGGTGTGTTTTGTACCACCTAATTCCTTCCTAGTGGAGCAGAAGGAAGTAGGAGGGTAGAGGAGTATAAGGAGCAAACAAGTCAATATCTAGCATAATTTCAGATACTAAAATTATTATGACTTAAAGAAAAAGAACTGTTCCTGAATCCTAGGGAGAGAAAAGAATGGACCCAAGGAATTATTTCTTGGAAAGCCATCGATGACAGTTGGAAGCAGAGTATAATTTTCACAATATCAATATGAATGGGAAGGTCCTTTGCCCACTTAAGTTACTATGAGAAATGACACAAAGGAGTCCCCTTGCCACGCAGGAGCAGGTGAGCAGCAGGTCAGTGAGTCAATTTCATCTGTATCTACAGCTCATCCCACCACTGGACTTACTGCCCAACTCCACCTCCTGTGGGATAAGCAGGACCACTAGACTCTCATAAGAGAAAGAACCCTACTGTGAGCTGATGGAGGAGTACATTTATTATGTATAGTGGACACATACTAATAAAAAAAGAAACGTAGATTTTTTCACCACAATGAAGTGAAGAATTCACCAGAGAAACTGAACATAATAGTAAACATGAAATAATAAACATGAAAATAGGCTGATCTCACTGTAATTAAGGAATTCCAATGAAGCTTTCTCTTTAATTATTTGGATATGACTTTTTAAAGATATGATAGCAAGTGTAGAGAAAGGAAGAAAAAAAACCCAAATTCTTCTACTCAACAATGACTTATTGAGTGCCTGTTGTTTACTAGGTGTTGTTTTAGCTTTGGAATGTTCCCCCAAATTCTCACGCACTCAGGAGCTGGGCTGTTGGAAGGTGACTGGACCCAGGTATTCAGAAGCTGACTTGCTGCTAGGATCTGGGGCCTGGTCGGAAGAGGTGGGTCTCTGGAGGCGTGAGCAGGAAGAGTGTATTATTGGTCCCTGTTCTCTGCTTTCTGACCACCATGATTTGAGCAGTTTCCTTTCACCAGTCTCTCCCACCTTCCCTTTTTTTCTTTTCTTTTTTTTTTTTTAAACTTAGTCCTCTGAAACTGTGAACCAAAATAAACCTCTCCCACTTAAGTTGAAGGTGTTGGGTATTGTGTCTCAGTAATGGAAAAGGGTCTAAGACATCAGGTATTTGGCTACATGCTAGGAATGCACTCATTTACTACACAGGTATTTGTAGATCTTCTATGATTGCAGCTAAAAGGATTTGCTGAGGATTGGAGATTCCTGGTGAACAAGACAGAAATGCTTCCTGCTCTCGTGGAGCTTATATGCTAGGCAAGGAGACAGAGATTTTAAAAATTACACTGCAAAATTTAATTTAAAATGGTGGAAATGGTTCTAAAGGAGTTACTAACTCCTCCAGGAATTAGAGCTAGTGTAGTCAGAGCATGTTTCCTGTGCACAATGAATATTTGACCTGAATTCCAAGAGATCAAAAGAAATTAATAGGCAAAGAGGAGGGGAAATAATTTTCAAGTAAGGCACAACACAAACAAAAGGGTGAGGTACAAAGAAGCAGCTGAGTGGGAGAAACTAAAAATGTGGGCATGTGCAAAAAGCAAGAGACAACTCAGATTAAAGCAAAGAGATGAGCAGCGGACAGATTGTAGAGGCAGCAAGGAGCCGGGGGTGGGGGCGGTATAGACAAAGTGGCATCACCAAAAATGGTGTCAAAAGTACAGATGAGACTGTTCTTGAAAGCCAATATTCTAGTGGGGAAAAAGTAGTTTTGAAATGTAATTGGATAAACACAAGTTAGCATAAAAATCTTGTTGGGAAAGTAGACAATATCTCAAATTTTAAAGCATATTTCCGTCTACACACCAACCCTTAATAGTCCATAGGAATTCTTGAGTATGTATAATGATGTTAATATTATTGAAAGATTGATTTGGTCCAGTGTCTACTGAAAGGGTATCAAACTAATACAATATAATGTAGTCATACAGTAAAATATACACATCCATTTAAAAACAATGAGATTATCTGAATAGATTATTCTGTAAAGATATTTTTAAAATGAAACCATGAAGTTTAGGCCTGTGTGCATTTGTGTGTGTATATAGGTATATTATATTTTCATTTTCTTTTGAGACATGGTCTTCCTATGTAGTTTAGGCTGTCCTTGAACTCACTGTGTAGCCCAGGCTGGCCCCAAACCTGCAGTGATCCTCCTTCCTCAGCCTCTCCTGTGCTGGGATTATAGGCATCGGCCACCATGCCCAGCAGATGAGGTTTTATACTTTAAATACCCTTATTTTTGCTAGATTTTATTATGTCCACTGAAATATAATGTTGAAATACATAATAAGTGAATAAAAGATTATTTGTGGGGATTATAGACACTTTCGTAATAAAAGGACAAAGAGCAGGGCAGGCAAAAAGCATTAGTTTTGGTTGACACACTTGTCCCTTTTAAATCATAACACTAAAATCGAAACAGAATCAATTCCAACTTACAGTGTAGACAAAAAGTCCTCTGTTTCTGATGTTTCACACACGTGTTATTGTTTATTTCATTGGTATTCATCACTGGTAAAGTTTGAACTACTTCTAGATAGCAATGTTTCTATTTATACTACGCCCTGTAGGCCTTAGAACAATTACAGGCTATTCTAAGTGCCCAATAAATAACCCTTGAATCATAAGACTATTATAAGAGCTGACTTCTGCTCCCCTAAACTCATGAAACCACCCTAGAAAAACTGAGGTCTTTATAAGGCGGGCAGTTCCATGTCCAAGAACCACAGATTTATCTTCTACAGGGAACGTTCAAAATGACTACTAACGAAAGCGATCATAACTGTGATTCAGCCTGATCTCTGAAATGGTATTTCTCTAGACATCTCCGGCTTCCTTTAAGGGTAATGTCACAGCTGACTAAGATCTCATCAAGGACCTCTAATGTCCATTAAAATCATTTTAAATGCTCTCAGCTGAAGCCAGCAAACCATCATTTAATTATGCAGAATTTCTGATTGCTCATCATCAGCCCTGTTCTCATTCTGCTCTTCACCCCTGTACGTCTCCTCTGTGGAGAGTTCCCATTAATCTGAACAGCAGCTTTTGTCAGGGAAGAGAGGAGTGGGCACAGTGAGGGGGAAGAGGTTCAGGCAGAATCGGAAAAAATTTAGAGAGTGAGCAGTCTTTCCTCAGAAATTTTTCTGAAATGGTCTCATTTACCATCTTGCTTAGCTGATAGACACCTCGAAAAATTTAAATCTCACTTATTTTTAACTAAACACCAATGTTAATACTTTTCAGGTAGATGAGACATAAAATAGCTTTATGTTTTCAGATGAAAGAGTAATGTCCCATTGACTACTGATTAAATGGAAGTTAGATACACATTGAAAAACAATTTAATAGTCCTCCTTGAATAGAAGTAATCAAGTTTTCATAGGAAATGTGCCTTATAGTAACTTTACTATAAACAAAAGCTCCATTGACTCTTCAGAGTACTCTTGAGATAACCTGGGATTGTATGATTTAAGAAATCTCTTAATACCAAATGAAAATTAATATTCATCCTCTCTCTTTTTAGAATTCCAGGTGCTATAAGGGCTCATTTCAACAATTGTAGCTTATTGAGATTAAAAGATAGAGAAATCAGAAACAGTATGCAAAGTTATTCATTGGATTGTTGTCTCTCCTCCCTCAAAAGAATTGGTATTTAGGTCAGGAGAACACGCACATAAATCCTTATTTTTTCTGTGAAACAGTACATCCTCCCTCCATAAAACAATCAATGATAACTATGGATGAGCCAACTGAGATAACTTTTCAAGAAAACTACATTAATTCTGTTTGCAGTACAGTTTTATTGGAAGCCACTGACAATGAATATTTGACAATCTGAAAACATTTACAGATTTGCAGCAGGTGCAGGTTGCAATAGGCATGCTCCTCGGAACAACAAAGCCCTCCTCGATGTGATTACACTCATTATTCTCTGATTGCTGCTTCCTGATCAGGACTACATTCAGTCACAAAAGGTGCTGTAGAATTACCCACAGATTATGTGTGAAGTTGCTGGGGGAAGGGGCTGAGCACAAGAGGAGGCTCTCAATTATTTTCAGTTGATGCAGGGTGACTGACAGCTCCAGGTGGAATTCTGTACAGCAGAGGACTGTGATTAAAACATTGTGCTTGTTTGAAAGAAAATAGGGTCATGGAGTTTAGTGGAATATTTTTGACAATGTTCTTTGAGGAAAATATAAATTGGTATAACATATGATATGAGGCTCTCACTATTTGAATATGCATTACTGAAGGGTGAGATGCTTATAGAGAGGACTCCGGCAGGGGTTATTTTAGAAAGTGGATTTCTGCATGCACATGCATGTCTGTGTGTGTGCTGGGTTGTTTATGAGTGTACGTAGGTGCAGGTCATCTTTTTAAAGCACACTCTTTTTGCCTACCTTTTGCGTGTCTTCTCAGCCATGTAGAAAAGTAAGTTCAACTTCAGCTGTCAGTGCCAACTCAAGATGAAGGGGTAGAAATGTCAGGAAATTCTTGTGAATTTATTATTTATTTATTTATTTATTTATTTTTTGCGGTACTGGGGATTGAACTCAGGACCCTGCACCTGCTAGGCAGGCGCTTATTCCACTGAGCTATATCCCCAGCCCCTCGTGAATTTAAATGACTAGCAATGCAGCATTTGCAATATGGGCAAAACAAGTACATTCATTAGAAGAAAAGTACAGGCCTCTGACCAGGATCCGATTGCTGGTTAACAAAATACAACACACAACGTTTGAGTAATGTGGCAAACTACCAAGAAACAAAAGAAGGCATGAAATCTAAAGTGAGAGTGTGCTAGATCTAGAATAACCTGAACGACAAAGGTTATTCTCTATGGGTTTCCTTTGTACAGCTCTGGAATCTGCACCTATAGGTAAGTTTTATTGTTTTTGTGTTTGTTTTTGCTTTTTATGAAAGAAATAGCTGTTAGAGCACAGCCCTTACATCAAGAGTCCCCAATCTTGGCTGCACAGTGGAGTCATCCTGATACCCAGCCTTGTCCCTAGATTTCAGATTCCACTGGCCACGGACTGAAACCCAAATATCAAATTTTCTGGAGAACTCTTTGTAGCTCAGATTAGAAAGACGTGCTTATTTCGAGTACCCAGGCAAAATCGTGTTTGTACATTTTAATGAAATATGTATCTGTATATTGCTTATATATAGCTACAGATACATAATTTCTGTATCAACAGAGCTTTTAAAGTCTGAAACATATGTAAATATATTGCAAAATGTACAAATTAAACCAAGTGCCCCAGTTATTTACCCACAGTTAAAAATAACAAGTAAAAGAGTAGAAAATATATTGGGACATACAATGAATAATCATAACTATATACATTAAGATTCTCCTAGCTAACTGTACTAAAATAATACTACAAAAATTAGAAAAGGAGACAATAGTAAAAACTATAAAGAAACAATAGACATTAATATTGTTAAAGCCATACCTGGAATTAGTTTCTGACATTGTCTGTTATTCATGATCTCTGTGAGCAAAGTGTTTGTCAAATGCCTGAACTGCATAGTATATGGTGTTAAACACAATTTGCTTTTAACTAACTATATTGAATATGCTTCTCTGGCATCTACATCAAAGTTTTAAAAATAAAAGTAAAATGTACCACTCTGGGGAAGTTGTGCTTCTCTAAGGACAGGCTCCATAGGAAATCCTTTGTACTTTTGAATTCAATTTTGCTGCAAACTTAAGATTTCTCTAACAAGTCTTAAAAATAAAGAATAAAGTCAATTTATAAAACAAGATATTTCTTTTTACTCTGAATTAATACCTACGCCCCTGGTGACTAGTTGCAGCTGTGAAGTACACGATACACATGTGTTCGTTCCCTCTTCTCCCTCATTCTCCTTCTTGCGATCCACTGTTTTTTCAGTACAACTAGGAAACAAGGCATCGAATGTTTAATTGTTTATAAAGCCAATAATCTTTTTTTATTTCTGGACTCAAAAGGACCAGAAAAACAAAGAATTATGGGGAGAGAAGAAGTGGCAGGTCAGGAAGTATAAGGCATATTCTTCATGTAGTATTACCTAAAAGACAACTTACTCTTGCGCAGGTCCGTTAGATGAATGTCATCATTTTACCAGATGATGCCACAGATTTGGACAACTGCACAGTCACAAGCCTGTAGCCACGAATGGGCTCTGCACTATTTTTCTCCTCTTCAATGACTGGCATATTTATAACATCGTGTTCTTGCCAATGACTCCTTTGTTTCTCATTTAAGAGCATAACATAAGCCAATACATACATACCCTGGTTCCTTGAGAGCAACACATTAGTTTTGTGTCCTTAAAGTTACCCCTTATCTTTGGTAAATATAGATATTTGAATGGAACCAGTTCATCTAATACACTGAGAAGTTTCATTTTGCTTTAATGTTTATTCCATTTTAGGTTTTTACTATGTAGTACAAATTACCCAAGTCAATGACTGCATTTTCCATGTAGAATAGCTTTCCCTGATATTCAGAGGATCTCAATTGAGTGCCAGAGAAGTAAACAACTGGTAAATCTGAATTGAACTTACCAGCAGAACTGACAGCTCTGCAAACCAATACCTGTAAAGAATTTCCACCTCTACTCTTTTTCCATAAGGTAGAGAATTATTAATAGTCCCTGTCTGTCTCTCATCAAGACTACGTAATAGATAATATCCTTGAAAAAGCAACAGATCTTTATTTCTGTGAAGTCTTAAACTTCCATCATAGTTTCTGACTAAAGAAAAATGCATATTCATCTTGTTATTCAAATCATTTCTTCTTTCCCAGAGTTATGTTCCTCCAAATGTTCCACTGCTCCAAAACTAAAATTCCTGTCTTTGAGGCCTATATTCAGCCACTGGCATGATATCTACCTTGCATCCTTTATCTTTATTCATGGACAAGTTTCCTCCTAAGAGGCCCTTGGCCCCACTGTTGAGTGAACTATTCCAAAAGAGGTGACAGTTATTCTAAATAATTTCTTACTCCACTTCCCCAAACATATATTATCAAAGTTAAAGGCAAAAAATAGGACTTAATTATGTAGTATATTTGGGTAGATATTTAATAAGAATATGGCATTATCCATAGAGGAGTACAGATGCAAAATTAAGAAGCAGTGGTCATACCTCTATTCTGAAGAAGGAATTCATTAAATAAATATAGTGAATATGCTTTATTCTCTAATCAATTGGAAAGTCAATTAAATAAAGTGCAATGAGTCTCTTTTTGTATTTTCTCCTAGGATGTCAATTGGCTAAGACTTTGCAATGGATTTACCAAACTGGGAGACCCAAATGAAATTAGTAGCTCTGATCTCAAACAAGTGGATCCATTTCAGGAACTACTGTTTAAATGCAATTAAATGGATTCTGTAACTAAGGTTTTTCAATAAAAAGTATTAACAAAGAATGGTATATTTGTGCTCTATAAAGGACTGTAAGTGCATACGCATATCACAAAAATAAGCAGTTATCTATAATTAATATGCAGGTTTTCTGTCTGCTTCCAATCTTTTTCTACAGTCTTTCCTGAGTATTTATCTTGTGTACATCCAAATGAGACCAGGGTGAATTCCATTGGATTCTTTCTCAATTCTACTCTAATAATATGGGTTGCAGGAATAAAATGTGTAGAACACTGTCTATCAGTCAGTATTCTAATCTGTATCTTCATAATCTTTCTACTTTCTTAATTCTCACATCAATTCTCTATTTTACGGTTGAGGAAACTGAGATGTCGTCTCTATACCAGTCTGTAAAAATATTTAAATCACTTTTGACGTCCACAGAAAAGTCATGAGATCTTTCAAAGACCTGTGTAAAATAAATATCATCCTATAGTCTTTACTTCCTCTGTCTTATAATATTTAAAATTTATTTTAAAAATAAAAGGAAAACATATTAACAAACAGACATCCATTTACACAATAGCATAAGAACAACACAAGCAGTACTGGATTACAGACAAAGTGGTAGGAAATTAACAATGTTTGTTGTAGTGTATATTACTATCTTCAAAGAGGTTTCTCAGTAAAACAAATATAGACAAACAAGGTTGATCAAACAATTAAACAGTCATTAACTGTTCCTTTGAATAAGGCAATAGAAGTGAGTAGTACAACTATGCTAGCTATATATATATATATATATAATTCCCCCTTCTTTCTTTCCTCTTTTGCATCATCCCAGTTCCTCTTCACTTTTGAGCAGTTTCCCTTCATTTCATAATGTCTATCGTACCTCCTAATTTATATTCACTCTTTCAGGTTCTTACAATAGTGAGAAAATACTTTGCTTACACATTTATTTCACTTATGAGTATGGTCTCTAGTTGTGACCATTTACCTCTAAGAGCCTTGAGTTTATCTCAGTGGATGAACATTTGGGTTGTTTTCATGATTTACCAATTACAAAAGCCACATGATCATCTCAATAGATGCAGAAAAAGCTTTTGACAAAGTCCAACAGGCATTCATGAAAAAATCCTACAGAAAATAGGAATTGATGGTCTTTACCTCAATCTGATCAAAGCCATCTATGACAAACCAACAACCAACATCATACTAAATGGATAAAAACTGATATCTTTTAGTTTAAAATCAGGAACAAGACAAGGATGTCTACTGTCACCACTCTTATTCAGCATAGTTCTGGAAGCATTAGCCAGAGCAATTAGACAAGATAGATTAAAAAAAGATAAGAATAGGAAAGAAGTGAAATTATCACTATTTGCAGATGACATGATATTCTACATGGCAGACCCAAAACACTCCACAAGAAGACTCCTTGAATTAACCAACAAATTCAGTAGTGTAGTTGGATACAAAGTCAACATTCAAAAATCAATGACATTCCTATACACAAACAACAAACAGACTGAGAGAGAAGTTAAGGAAAACATACTTTTCACAATAGCATCCAAGAAATTGAAATATATAGGAATCAATCTAAGAAAAGAAGTAAAAGATCTATTCAATGAAAACTACAGTACTCTGAAAAAAGTGGTTGAAGAGGATTTCAGTAAGTGGGAAAATATACCTCCCTCATGGATAGGAAGAACCAACACTGTAAAAATGGCCATACTGCCAAAATTACTGTACCGATTCAAAGTAGTTCCCAGTAAACTACCATTAATATACCTCACAGAACTAGAGAAAATATTCCTTAAATTCATCTGGAGCCACAAGAGACCAAGAATAGCAAAAGAAACCCTGGGCAACCAAACAAGGCAGGTGTAATTACAATCCCTGACCTGAAATTATACTACAAAGCTACTGTAATAAAATCAACATGATGCTGGCTAAAAAACAGACCAGAGGATTAATGGAACAGACTGGAAGTAACAGCCACAACACGACACATTCAGCTGCCTAATCTTTGACAAAGTGGCCAAACAAACTCACTGGAAGAACGACAGCCTCTTTAATAAATGGTACTTAAAAAATTGGATTGCCACTTGCCAAAAATGGAAAATAGGCCCAAGTCTATCACCATGCACCAAACTCAAGTCAAAATGAATCACAGATCTCAATGTTAAAACAAACACTAAATCTATTGGAAGAGAATGTAAGTAAAATTTTTGAAGACATAGGGGTAAGCAGAGAGTTCATGAACAAAAACCAAATCACAAGGGAAATACTAGAAAGAATCAACAACTGAGACCTCATTTTACTGAAAACGTGTTGCATGTCTAAAGAAATTACCAGGAGAGTAAAAAGAAAACCCACAAATTGGGAAAAATTTAGCTGACTGTCCCACGGATAAAGGTCTTCTATCTAGAACATACAAAGAATTTAAAAACATCAGCTCCTACAAAATTCAAAGACCCAATTCAAAAATGGGCATCTGAAATGAACACACATTTCTCAGATAAAGAAATATAAATGGCAAATAAATACATGAGAAAATGTTCAACATAATGATCCTTCAAGAAATGCAAATTAAAACAACATTGAGACTTCATCTCACCCAGTAAGAATGGCTAGCATTAAGAAATCAACCAATAAGAAATGCTGGTGAGGCTGTGGAGAAATAGGAACTTTTCTCCACGGCTGGTGGGAATGCAGACTGGTGAAACCATTATGGAAATCAGTTTGGAGATTCCTCAGTAAACTAGGTCTAGAGGTCCCATTCAACCCAGCTATTGCCCTTCTGGATATTTACACAGAAGATCTGAAAACATCACATTGCAGCGATATATGTACACCCATATTTACTTCCTCTGTCTTATGATGCCAGTAAGTAGAAATTCTGATCACGACTTCTGCAACCTCTGACTTTATGAAGAAAAAATTCAAACAAATCTGATTAACCCCTCCCATTCCTTGGCCAACACCAGCCCTCAGTGTGAGAGCACTGCTTTACAGAAACAGGAAGTATCTTTCTTGAGGAAACATAAGCAAATAACCTTTATATAAATACTTTCCAATCATGTTGAGCAAAATAAGCCAGACTGAGAAAGACAAATTGCATTTCCTCCCTAATATGTGAGAAGAAATAATAAGAAAGTACAGGGAGATTATTATTAACTGAGAAAAAGGGCAGGGGAAGGGTGAAAGGGAAGATAATAGGGGGCATAAATATGATCAAATTATAGACATTGAAACCTCCCAAATGAACCTGGTCATAATGTGGAGTAAGCAGAGTGGTTGGGGAGGAAATGTTATATACATTCACAAGTCTGCCAGACTGAAAACTATTAATATATATATATAGTTATTATACACAAAAAATGTGGAAAAAATAAATACCATGCAATTGTTAACGTCCTTCTGCAACTCTCATCCATACTGTATTTTCTGAATGCACAGGTATTTGCGTTTTTTCCACAACCTGTTACTTGTGGTGTTTGGGAGAAGGTACTTAGGGTATAAAATGCCCAGAATCTTGTAATACAAAAAATACTTGTATCTCAAAGCAATTGCCTTTCCTATGGATTCAGATTTCTGCTTTGAACCTGAAGGCAGAACAAGGACAACTGCATTTTCCAATTTTAAAAAGGCTTTGACAACAGTGTGTGTGAAAACATTCCTGGTAGCTAGCAATAGTAGAAGTGCAAGATTAAAAGGTTTGCTAAGGCAAAAACATGGGTTGATTTCACAGTATTAGCCCAAATCTTTCTCCTCCATGTAGATTAATATTTCTAAATTCTAAACTAAACATTTTTTCCAAGGGTCCTGGATTTGCTTCAGAGTTAAAATACTCAAATCAATATTTATCTTTAGTTTTTTAAATTAATGCTATATTTCCAATATAGCATGTTCACAATGAACATATCTCTGTGCTCTATTTAGATACCAGACAGAAGATGATAGATTCCTAAACCTTCTTCTTCTTTCCCTTCTCACTTCTGATCTTCCTCAAGCCCTGTGGATTCTACTTACAAGAGTCACTTTCAACTCCTCCAGCTCGCTCTTCAGTGACACCATCTTAGTCATGTCTGTCTCTCTTGAGCCATCAACAGACTTCCAGACAGCTGCTTGCACCTCCCTCTCCCGGTTACATCTCTACACAGTGGCCTCCTACTTCTTTAGTCCTGAAGCACAATTCACTGTCTTGTGCAAAACCTGGAGATGGCTGAACGTTACCTACAAGATGTGGTTCACAGTTCACAGGAAGAATGATTTCTTTGGAGATCAGCTCTTACCACTTTCCTTCTGCTTTCTACTTTAACCCTATCACCCAGAAAAAGCGTGCTCTACATGTTTTGTATTTCAAGAAAAAAATTATTCGTTTTCAAATCATGTTCTATACTTATTTCAATTTTGCATCTTTGTGAGTAAGAGAGAAAAGAGAAAGTGAAATTTTTAATTGTAAAATTTTTTTCTAACCTGTTCAATTTACCTTATTGGACCATACTTCACCTATGAAGTGCGCCCTGTCCTATTATGCCAGTCAACAGCTTTCTAACATATTCACAGTCATACAGACATTACTAAGATCTAGCTGCAAAATGCTTTTATGATTCCAAAAGAAAACTACTTGTTAGCAGTTATTCCCTAATCTCCTGTTCCCCAATTCCTGTCAATGAACGATCTATTGTATCTCCCTGTAGATTTTCCTCTTTGGTATTTTAAATAAAAGTGTGAAGTGCCTGAAATGTTTAAGGTTGATCGGTGGTAAAACACTTGTAAGTGTTTCACTCCTTTTTTGTCACTGAATAACATTTCATTGTATGGTTATACCACATCTTGTTTGTCATTCATTCATTAACGGCATTCAGTAATGCTATATAATAAACATTCATATGTAAGTTTTCCATGTGTTATGGTTGATATATTGCATCACCCTGGGGAATCTAGAGGTTTGGCTGAGTGATTTAGCAGGAATCCAGGTGCTTACTTTGTACACATCCTGAGCCTGAGGAAGATGAAGGCATGGATATTGTGTGAGAGCTACACACCCCGTGGGCCTGTTTACAATGTAAGGGAAGGAAAGAGGCTACTTGCGGCCATTCCACCCTTTTGCTCTGGTTGTTTTTGCTGTCCTCTGCTGCCATGAACGTTTGCCCTCTGCCATGTGCCACTCTGCCTCTGAGCCAGCCAAGTATGGACTGAAACTTCCACAAACTGTAAGCTAAGTAAACCTTTCTTTCCTTCATTTTGGGCATTGGGTATTTTGTCTCAGCAATGAGAGGAAAGTAACCAAGACACCATGGAACATATGTTTTGTACATGCTTCCAGTACATAATGTTTACATTTCTTGCATGGAGTTGGCACATGTACATAACTCATCTTACTCTCGTTCTTAATCCCCTCCCCTTCCCTTCAGTCCCCCTCCTTCCATCTCTTAATCCTTTTCTAATCTGAGAAAGATGTAACTCCCTACCTCCAACTATCTTTTATTTTGCTCTTTATTTATAATTTGTTGTTTCTCATATCAAATAATAACAATGAGAGCATGGATTTTCAATTCTCCTAGGTATATAAGTCAAAAGAGAATTGCTACGTATAGATAAATCTAGTTTCACTTTCTGAGGAGCCGCTGCTATTTTACGTTGCTACCAGCAACACATCCTTATTTCTTTCATTATAGTCATTCTAGTTGGTATGTAGTACAATCTCATTACGATTTTCAGTTGCTATAATCACTAATGATATTGAACAACTCTTTATATACTTAGTAGTTATGTCTATACCCTCACTGGAGAAATGTTTATTTAGATCCTTTGTCCATTATTTTAATTGGATCATTTATCTTTTTTATTGTTGATACCATACTGCTTGTCAAATCCTTTCTACTTCATTAGCCAGCATGCTCCCCTCTTGAATACACACAAATTTGCATATTGAATAATATTTCTCTCATACATCATGACAATCATTACTTCTTTTGTGTTTATACATTTCCTTTTACCGGTCTTCATGGCTCTGTAGTTGAGCATCTTGGCAATTTGATGGCTTGGAGAAAGTTTGGGGACTACAAGTTCCATCTCCATCTCTACCATGTGACTCTTCCCAGTTGTTTATCCTCTTCGTGGTACTTTCTGGGGCAATGACCTAGGACATGTGAAAAGGAGGGCCTATACATGGATCAGCAGATCTAGCACCAGTGAAAGGGACAGAAAAAAAAATGGGAGGGAAGGAAATCCTCAGAATGTGTGCATGGTTCAAGAAAGATTGGCTCAGTCTCATTTGATCCCACATTACCTGTGAGTGAGACTCCTTGTTCTAATTTATATCTAAATCCTACTCTCCCCCAAAGCTTCATACAGTCATGAAGAGGGTTTTCAGAGGTGGCTGGATCCAGAGTATATAACACTGTTATTAAGGATGTATAATTACCAAATTAATCCACTCTAATTTGGCCTAGTTCTGGGTGTTGCTAATGGGAAGACCCACCCTGAGTGTGAGTGCTACCTGCCCTAAGGGCATATACTCTGGAAAGAATAAAGGGGACAGAAAGAACTTCTGCCCTCACTTCCTGCTTCTCTACTTTGCTGCTTACCTGTCTTCTGCTGCACATGAACTGTTTCTTCCGTGATGTCCCTCTGCCATGTGCCACCCTGTCTTGGAGCCAACCAACATGAACTGAAACCTCTACAAACTGTTATCTAAATAAACCTTCCCTCTTTAACTTTGGGTGTCGAGTGCTTTGTCTCAGCAATGAGTAAAGTTACTAAGAGTCTTGCTAGGTTGGATCTGCCTTGAGTGCTTGCTGTGCTCAGTCGCTGGCTGAGGGCATCCAGAGGAGGGCTGGCTTTGGAATATGGTTGGTGGTGACTGTAGACGGTCTGCAGGTGAATACATCACTCAGTTTTGCTTTGGACGGTTGAACTGAGTGGAACATTTTAATGACACTACATAGTGTCTTGTGAAAAATAAACATAATATTTTACTATTACTTTAACTACATGATGTAGTTTTTAGTCCTATCTCCAGTATCAGAGTTCTTCAGTTGGGAAGTGTTTGTCTTTTCATTTTCACATTCAAGATATCCAGAAATAACATGGCATATACTACTTATGCAATGGACATGTACTAATCAAATAAGGAAATCACTCAGGTGTGTATGTGTAGATACATACATACATGTACACACACACACACACACACACACACACACACACACAAAGATTTAAAATTCTAAATCCAAAGTCAGTTCTCTCATGTCGATTAGAATTTAATGAGAAAAAAAGAAAGAAACACCAGTCACCAATGATAGTAAAATGCATTTTTGAGGCAAATTTTCCTGTGCCTCAATTTTCTCTGAGATCATCTAATTTTGTTTCCATGGGTCATGCTTATATATCTAGAACATGTAAACAGTCAACAGGAAACAATAGTTGTTTAGATGCTTAGCTGCATAGATGCTTTACAGAAAGAAATTTCAGCCCAGGTGGGTATATCTGAGCTTCCATTTGTTGGAAGGCAAAAAAATGGCCTCCTTTCTCAGAAATATCTGATTTTCATCCTCCATCTAAAAGTTCCACCCCATACATAAAACTTGAAAAAGCCAGGAGTAGTAGTGCACACCTGTAATCCCAACACTCGGGAAGCTGAAACAAGGAATCACTGTAAACTCAAGGCCATGTGGGCTACATAGCAAGGTCAAGGCCACTTGAATACACACAAATGTATGTATTCCTTCCCTCCCATTTTTTCTTACTATGTAGTGCAGTAAGACTGCCTCAAAAATAAAACAAAGAAAAAAGAAACAATTGAGAAGAAATCACTTAGAACTAACATATGAATGCCTTTAATCTCATTGAGAAATTAGTAAAATGAATACAGTGATTGCATAAGTGGCTTCTGAGGATAACATTCCTCTGGGAATTCACTTAGTGACCAACTGACCCTTGAACATACCCTGGACCAGTGACTATGAGCCTCTCACAGCTTTTGATGATAAACAGCCAGCTAGAGCATGTGTGCCATAAGTTTCTCACCAAAGCCCTGGCGTCATTCAAAAAAGGCTGTTTGTACTTACTTTATCTGTGTGTGACCCAACAAAATGGTGAGATTTCTTACTTTTTAAAATAGTATGTGTTTTATGGTACATAATGTTTACATTTCTTATGTGGAGTTGGTACATGTAACTATCACCTCTTTGTTCCTTTCCCTTCCCTCTCTCTCCTGTCCATCCGTCTCACCAACAGAGAGATTGGTGATGACCTCTACAAACTATCGCTTGTTACAGCACGATGAGCAGAAATTCATGTCCTTCCCCACATGTTATTTTCTCAGTAAACTAGGTCATCCCAATTAATATAGAAATGTTGAAACAGAAGACAGTTAAATGAAAGAAGGTACACCTTAAGAGTTTATGAACAATTATACTATTCTAACTAAAATAGATGCTATTGTTTACATGATCTTGTCATTTTTCTAAATCCCTACATTGCTCACAGCTCGTTAATCAGTACTAATGTATTATTATCTAATAATAATGGAAGCAAACATAAGTATTAGAATTTGAAAGACCAAACTAACTCAACTCTCACAGTTTTCATAATTAAACCATTGATACTAAGAAGAGTAGTCTTGGGTGTTTAATGATTATAATGTTTCAAATGAAATGAGCCTCCCACCTAATTTTGCAATAGTGTTTATTGTGGTTCAGTATGATGCCATGAACCTTTATAAAAGCGAACAAAGAGCACATGGGCAAAAAATCTTTTAGATGTCATTTCTTTCATAAAGTAAAAATGTAAGTAAAGCGATAACTTATTGAGAGTAACACAAAAATTGGAATTACTAATTACTTCATATTTTGCTGAGAGAGTGTCTATATCAACAAATTTAAAGCAAAGTAGCAAAATTTACTATTATAAAATTCTAATGTTAAATGTGCAATCTGGTATTAGTACAATTTTTAAAATCTAGAAAGTCAAAAAGAAAAGGTGTCTCCTATCCTACGCAGATATATTTTATCTTTAAAAGAAAAATGAGTTAACAGAGAGAATAATGCTTTCTTTCTGTAGAAAAAACAAGTGAACACCTCTGATTTCTCTATGCTGATGGTATTTGGGGAACCAAACTGTAAATGTGAGCTGTACTAAAATATATGACATGTTGCAGAGCAAAATAACAGGACATTTAAAACAATATCATACCACAGCTACTCTTTTATTATAATGTGATGTCTCCTAGGAAATTTATATTAAGAAAATAATTATGCAGAAATAGGTACTGATTGCAATGTTTTTTTTTTAATTTTATTTTAAAGACAAAAGAATGGAGACATATGAACCAGAAAAGCCATAAACAATACAGAAAATACAAAGTTATATAGAATATAGTAGGGAATTAGAACTGGATGTTGTATTACATAGTTATCTTCATATTAGTTAACACTAAAACATTAAAGGAAATACCAAATTATAGATAAGATAGTAGGGAA
>PVLD010026860.1:0-21570 GCA_004027595.1 Dinomys branickii
GTTAGCAAATCACACTACGCCACGTGGGCCTTCAGGATTGGTTTCAGGGCGCCGTAAGCAGGAACCTTTCTATATAAGGTATACACAGAGTCGGCAACAAGAACCAGAAAACAGGATATAGGCGCCATCTTGGTAACACGGTGGGAGGGGCTGTTTCCAAGGAGACTAACAGCAAGCCATCACACCGGCTCCCAACAAGTTCATAAATCTTCTATTCATACACCTGGTAATCTGAGCAACTTCATTGAAGATAACAATATGTAATACAACTAGCACAGTTTATCATTTGGTTTGAAACCCTGTATAATTTTAATGTCCTTGCTTTGTGTTGTTTGTGTTTTTGCTATTTTTCTTTTTTTGTACTATTTTCTTTAAAATAAAAAAACATTGTTGAATTCAAAAAAACTAAGAAGATAAAAATTAATGGATAAGAATGTAGAGCAGGATATTACTCTTTATCCAAATAAAATAATAGTATGAGCAACAGCATGTTAACAAATTAATGTAAATGAATTTGAATAAAAGATTTACCAAAATTTACAGGAAAAGACCTTTAACACACTGAATCAATGACCAAAAATATATTTCTAGTCAACGGGTCTTTGATGCTGAGCTGGGGATGTAGCTCAGCAGCACAGCACCTGCCTAACAAGTGCAAGGTCATGAGTTTAATTCCAAATACAAAAAAAAAAGACAATGTTGCCAAGACCGTTTAATGTATAAACAATAGTCTCTTAAAACTAATTCTACAAATTCTACTAACTTTGGAGATAACAATAAGTAATATATTGTATATTTCCTTTCATCTTGTTTTGAAATTCTGTGTCATTTTTTATAATTTTTGTGATGTTTGTTTTTGTCTTTGTCTTTGACTTTGTTATTTTTCATTCTTCTCTCTTTAAAATAAAAAATAACACTCTATCCGTCAGTGACACAGTTAATTTAAGGGAAGCATAGCTCGTACTAGATGCATCATACAAAGGGAAGAGACGTCTTGATATTCAGAGCAGTAAGCAAACAGCACTAACGCAGTGCCACAATTCCCTGAGCCATGACAGACATACCCAGAATAGTTCCCTCAACAGAAACACAATAACATTACCCTGTATCAGACAAATACTCTGTATATATAGTACAGATTAAATATTAGGTAAAAAAGAATCTCAAATTTAGGAAGATTGAAATGATATCAAATAGCCTTATGACAATATAATGCAGCTAGAGATGAATAGTAATAGCAAAATTTGAAAATAAATGAAAATTAACACATTTCTGAACAACACTTTTGTCAAAGAAAAAAATCAATATTTACCATAGGAGAATAAACAAAAACGCCCTCACAACATACCAAATCTTTTATCATTTAGCAAAATGAGAACCAAGAGCGAATTTCTTTTTGTTATAAACACCCACATTAAAATAAAAGAACACAGAAATAAAAATCGAATTCTGATATTTGAGGGGTTAGACGATGAAATAGGGTTCAAAGTTTGCAGTAATAACAAATCTTACACTAGACATAGCAAAATAAGAATAGAAACTCAAAAATCAAATAAATTTTGTTTTACTGAAAAGATAAAACTGAAAATTCAGACTCATTAAGAAAAAAGAGTGGACATAACTAAATGAGATTATACATGACCCAGAAGGGTATCACTGATGGTACCAATGCCATCAAAGGAGAGTAAACATGTTTATGTCAACAAATTAACAATAATTTAGAATAAATGTATCACTTCTAGAAGCAAAGGTTATCAACACTGAAACATGAAGAAATATAAAATCTGAACAGAGCTATAGCTGCTATGGTTGTTGAAATAATAATTTAAGAATCTCCCAAGAGAAGAAAATACTGGAACAAGGTGACAGAGCATATGAAGTCTACAAAGTCCTTAAGGAAAAATTTATTTCAATCATTCTCAAAATCTTCTAATAAATTTAAAAGATGGAAGACATCTAAACCGAATTTATATGACCAACATTAAATCTGATACCAAGGCCTGGGCAAAATAGCAGAAGATTAAAACAACACCCAAATTCCTGGGAGGAAAATGGACACAGAAGCCTGTAACAAAACAACAGCAAGTGCAAATTCACAGTAGACTCATAGGATCATGTGTTCTGATCATGTGAGATGTACTTCTATCCCTAGGATCAAAGGATAATTCAACACAACTACACCAATAATGTGTACTGCCACTTTATAAGAAGGATAAATCACATGCAGAAAAAGTAATGGGAAAAATTAACAAATTTTCACATTAGGAAGGCTTAGAAATTTGAGAATGGATGCAATTTAGCTCAATATAGTAAAAACCAGATATGAAACCCTAAGAGCTAACATCATGATCTACTAAAACTTTGTCTTCTTATACCAGTAGCTAAGCAAGTTATGTTCATTATTATTACTTCTATGCAGCATGTTAATAAGAGGCCTAGCCAGAATGATTAGGCAAGGAAAAGAAACTTTTAAAATTGAAATAAGAAAGAAAAAACTAGTCTATATTTGCATATTACTAATTATTTTATGTAAAACTCCTAGACTCCATGGAAAACTGAATGAACTGATAGATTCATTAAATTTGAATGATATAAAATTAATATACAAAAATCAGTTTTAAGTCCTCATATTTTTTATAAAGTTAAAACTTAGTAAGACAGTTCCATTCACTATATAAACAAAAAATTTACATGAAAGACTTCTACTTTGAAACTACAAAACACTAATAAAAGATTATAAGATTATAAGTCAAAAAAGAGAAAGACACTATGTTCAGAAATCTCAAGCCTTAAGTTTGTTTAAATGTCCTTATTACTCAAACAGATCAAAGATTCAATGCAAAACCTATCAAAATTCCAATGGCCTTTTGAGCATGTTTTATAACAGCTTTATTGATGTACATATGACAAATAATACAAGTAACCGATCTAAAGCGTACAATTCATTGATTTTCAGTATATTCACAGAGTTGAGCACCTGTCATTACAATCAGTTTGAGAACACTTTCAACACCCTCAGACAAAAAACCTTAATATATTAGCAGTCTTTCCCAGCCTCAACAGTTCTCCAGCCCCAGGCAAGTCCTGCACTACTTTCCATCTGTATGGGTTTGCCTATTGTAAACAGTTTATATGAGTAGCATTATATATCATGGTGTCTTTTATCTTTGGATTCTTAGGATAATATTTTTAAGGATTATCCATGCTACACCATATAGCAGTATTTCATTTATTTGATAAATAATCCCTATTGTATAGATACACCATATGTTATTTCTTGGTGAACATGGGTTGTTTTCCCTCTTTGGCTGTTATGAATTACTGTACACATTTTTATGGTGACATATTCCTCTAGTTCTTACATATAGGAGTGGAAGTGCTATGCCATATGGTTGTTTTATGTTTAACCATTTGAGGAACTTACAGTTTTCCAAAATTGCAGTATCATTTTACATCCCCACCAGCAACATATGAAGATTTGAATTCCTATAATACTCGCTATTATCTGTCTTTTTTTATTCAGTTCTAGTAATTTTTTTATTCCATGGATTGAACCCAGGGATACTCTACTCCTGAGCTATATTCATAGCCCCTTTCTTCAAATGTTTTTGAATTTTGTTACAGTGTCTTGCTAAATCGCCCAGGTCAAATTTAAAGTTGGCATCTGCCTGCTTCAGGGTCCCTTTGTTCTGGGATTCCAGGCATGCGCATTTACTTTAAATAAGTGGTAATCATTTAAGGAAGAGGATCACAAGTTCAAGCCTGAGCACCTGACTTAATAAGATCTTGTCTCAAAAATTATAAAACACAAAAAGACTGACACCCAAAATACTTTCAGCCAAGTTAACATTTGAGTGTGGAAGAGTCCCTATGATAAGACATTTAACTCATATACCAACCTAGTGGTTGAGATAAATGCTCCTCAATCTAGTTTCCATAATAGCTTAGTTCCATATGAAAGAAATAAGCATTTATTTTTCATTAATAGTTGTACTTTCCATGGTATTTAAATTATGAATTTGATACTGATGCTAGGAAACTTGTATAATAATACATAAAAATTTAGTATTTGTCTAGTAATATGGGTCGCGGTACCTGATATCTCTAGTTAATTTAAGAACAGAGAACATATTTCCAGGTAATCACAATTCAGAATAACTTACAGGAAGTTGCTTTATATTTCTCTGCATTACATTGTAAAGTCACATAAAGAAATATTTGGCTATGTGTAATGTTGTGTATTCTTCCTTAAAGAAACATCTGCAGAGGTACTGTAGTTACAGAAATGTATTTGATATTGATCAGTGCTTTCACTACTAGTATTCATTACTGAATAAAATTTAGGTTTACTTCCACATATAGGTAAAAAGCACCATCAGGTAAAAGCTATAATATGTGTGACTTCTGCAAATGTAAAGTGCAATAATTCTACTTTTTAAGATGGACAAATAAAATATGTCTGGATATATTGGCAACCAAGGTTATAGTTACAACTCTCTGAGTTACAAAAAAACAGTCTAAACATGAATAAAAACATCCAATAAATTTTACACATGCTCAAATCGAACTCTTACCCTCATTCTATCTCTATTTCTGGACGAGTAGTGTGACACTTGTGAAGACTACATCATGATTGTGAATTAATGATCATAAAACCATTTACATCACCAAGTACTCAGTGGTAGGACTATGTGACTGAATAAGCAGGGGCTCGCTCAAATGGTAAAAAAACTTAGAAATGATATATTTTTCCTTTGCCATTTTGCAGGGGTGGAAAAGGAAGACAAAGTGAAGGAATTTGCTAAGGTCACGTACGGCTATGGTGAAATGGGAAATATAAAGAGCTGATTTGTGAGTGAAGATTGTTCCCATAATGCCTTGGTACTTCAATCAAAATTTAATACATCTTTGGTTTGAAATTTTGTTTAAACTTTAAATATAAGCAGCTGAGCATGAGCTAGGCTAAAAGTGCAAAACTTTCTATAAACTCCAGTTTTTAGCTGACACATAGCCAGCCACCAATATAAGAGGAATGTTACTATCAGAGAAAATCATGAATATATTACTAAAAGCAAGTGTAATGATGTCAACCTTCAAGTTTTTTGATATATATTTAAAGTCACCAGCACTTCCATTTCATATTTTAGGATTACAGAGAAAATTTCCTTCCTGCAGATGAGTGAGTAAACTCCTGTATGAACTAAAGAGAAATTTGGTGGCTCTTTCTTTTCTATTTCATTTCCTGAATAACACATTGAACATTAACTTCACGAGATGAACAATATATATGAAAAAAGAAAAGGAAAAAATTGAAATCCATGCAGTTTTGAAATCATTGATTGAGTTTTGGAAGACGATTTGGTCCTATAATCTTTGACATTGGTCCTCTCTTAACATTCACAGTCTTCAGACTAATTGGATTGCATCCTCCCGTTTTTACTAGGTGTTCTTCATTCTAGGCAATTCTTCTATCTGTTGCCTTTTAGCAATTTAATGTGAGACAGAACCCTGAGACATATCAGCTAGGTACATAGGCCATTCACTGTTGGGCCTCTGGTAAGCCTTTGACTCTTGTTCCAGCCTAAGTGTACTGTCCTTCATTTGATTTTCAAGACTTCTTTTGTTTCTTTTTCTAGTTGTTTGAGAAGTATATTTAAGGATTCCACTGGCCTTTGCTCATAAACATGAATACAAGATAGTCTGAAGGATTTCCACAGAGTGTTTTCATTTTCCCTTCCAGATTTAAAATTTGTTTTTGTAGCAAATCATTCAGTTCAAGTTGCGCATCATAGAGAGTTCTCCGTTCACCACTTCACTGGATTTCTTCCAGCAGCTACAGTTTGAGGTGTTCCAAGCTCACACCCAAAAAGCTGTGGCCTCTCCCCTTCCACATAGTGACAGTCAGAGATCCCTTGTGCTCTTCCTCTCTGCACATTTCAGAGCATGAGGCCTGACAGAACACTCAGAAGCTGGGAAGAGCAAAGTGCTGTGATGCTTGTCTCCATGGCCAACTGCCTCCTAGTCACAGGCTCCAATGCTCCCAGTGGCTTTTTAAGTAGAACTAAAAAAATATTGTTCTCCAGTCCCAGTGGAATCACAAAAGACAATAAGTAGCCAGTTCAATCTTGAAGGAAATAAAAAGCCAGAAAAATAGCAATTCCTTATTTCAAAATATATACCTAAAGATATATTTATGTAGATAATAAATGATTTATGGAAAGGTATGCATGTAGGTTAGTGGTATAGAATGAAGTCTACATAAAGAAGTCCATATATATATATATATAGTCAGCTGATCTTTGAGAATATTTCTAAAAATATGCAATGGGAAAAAATGTATAATCTTCAACAGGTAGTGCTCAGAAAAGTTAATAATTACGTGCCAAACAACTCATTAGAACCCCTGCATCACAAAGTCTGTAAAAATGAAAAGAAAGTGGTTTACATCATTAATGACACAAACTGAAATTGTAAAATTTCTTCCTAGAAGAAAACATGGAAGTGAATTGCATGACATTAATTTGGCTATGATTTCATGGATGTGATACCTGAGGAATCCGATATGTAAATAAAATACAAAATATAAGGGAGCTGATTGGAAAGAGGGAGACAGATATTTTCCAAATGGGGAGGGGATCAAGAGATGGAAAGAGGAGGAGGAGGGAGGGGAAAGCAAAATTGTGCACGTCCCATGAAAAAAATATGGAGCTTCTTTTAAAAATTAAAAATAAAACTACTGTATAAATCAATTCTAGAAATGTATTCAAAAGAGTTGAAATTAGGATCTTTTGTTACTAGCACTCATGGGTCATATGTTTACCGCAGCACCAGTCACAAAATTAATAGTGTGGAAAAAAACCTAAGTTGGCCAACAGGTGAACAGATATAAAATATTAGGATACAATTAAAGCATAAAGATGAAAATTTTGTGATATTAGGAAACAAGGATGAACTGTAAAAGCATAGTAAGGGGGATAACCCAATCACTGGAAAGACCCACTGTACTGTGCATATGCAGTATGTAATATGTCAAATTCATAAAACCAAAGAAATGAATAGTGTTTGCCAGAGAAGGTAGGGATAGGAGGAACTGGAAAGTCACTACTAAATATGAATAAAATTCCATCTAATCAATATGAGTGAGCTCTAGAAATATGTTGTAAAATATTATAACTTTAGCCATTAATTTATAGCATGCTTAAAAATATAGAGTAAATTCATGCTATATTTTACCAAAATAAAATATAACTTAAAAGTACTCCAGAATGTTTGAAAATATTTCCAATCATATATATTATAAAAATCTTGTATGTACATAATATACTGAGTCCTCTTACAAGTCAGTGACAGAAAGACAATTGTTCTAATTAAAAATTAGGCATTGCATGGCAATACATATTTCTCCTCAGACAATTTAATAAGTAAAACACTCAAATAAGAGCTCAACATTATTAGTCCTGTGTAAGTGTAAATCAAAATGAAAATGTGACACCACTTGAAATCTCTTATTGTGTAAAATATAAAACAAATTTTAAAAACAAGTACTGTCGGGGATGTGAATAAACTGAGAGCGTTGTCCCTGTATGTTGGGAATACAATGTGGTACAGCCACTTGGGAAAATAGATTGGCAATTCCTAAAAAATTTAAAAATAAGGTTACCATATGATTCAGCAATTTATCACCTAGGTATAAATTCAAATGAATTAACATGTTCATGCAAAAATGTAATGAAGAATGTCATAGTGTTAATCGTCATAGCCACAAAATGGCAATACATGAAATGTTCAACAACTTATTTAATAGAAGAACAAATTATGATATATCCACACAACGGAATATTATTCTACCATATATATATATATGAAAGGTAATATTTAGAACAAAAAGATTAGTGATTGCTTGAGACTATAGGTGAATATGATAGCTCAACATTCACAGCTAAGAGGTGCTGGATTTCTTTTCTTTTGGGGGTAATGAAAATATTCTAAAATTAACTATGATGGTGTTTGCATAACTCCAGGAATATTCTACATAAAATTTTACAGTTCAAAGAAATGAATTTGATATTATAATATTTTCAGATAAAGCTGTTGGAAGCAGTCATAAATAAAAACCGATATTTTAACAAGCTAATAATAAAATTGCTCTTTTGTACATTGGCTCCTGAGTGTTTGAAGTAGAAACATTAAAGATAATGAACTTAGTATTACCCATTATAATTTAAATAAACTAATATGAATTAGAACAGGATAGGCTTTATGAATCTCAAGGTGTCTTAATCACTCTCCTATGCCTGTGACAAAATACTCAACACTCACACAAGAGGGAAGCTTTTTTTAGCTCAGAGTTTCAGTCCCTGGTTGGCCAGCTCCAGGGCGGAGATAGTATGGAGGAAAGGCCTGAGCAAAGAACAGCTGCACATCCCATGGCAAACAGGAAGCAGAGAGAAGAGAAGACTGGGACGAGAACATACTGCACTTCTCCAGGTGAAGTCCCAGCCGGCTTCTAAACAGGCCCCACCTCCGAATAGCAAGTCCCTTGCAGTGCCTCATGGTCCAATCACCTACCTCCCAAACACAATGAGGTGTTAGGGAGACGTTCTAGATTTCAGTCATAGAGTATGGATAAATTTGTTAACTCACTTCTTGTTTGAAAGATTATTATCAGCACTTAACATGTTATTGAAAATTAAAAAAAAAACCTGATAATGACCTTGTCATGCATTTAAGACTTTAAATGTATAAACGAGGAAGTAGTAAAAGGATCCTTTCTGTGAAAGGATCAGATAGCAGTTTTTGTTTTTCTTTTGCCCAAGAAGATGGCCAGTTAGTGTCAGAGCTACTCAGTGCTGCTTGTGGGATATGAAAGAAGCGGAATAAATACATCAACATATGCATATGGGGCTGCATTCCAATACAATTTATTTATCAAAAAATGAGACTGCCCACAATCATAGCATGTTGATGATACCTGAGTTATACCAACATGTCAAAAAAGTGGCATTTTAATTCACTTTGGGGTCAATAAGCTATTCCATCATTAATATTCATGTATAGCTAGCAATATATTGAAGGGAAAGTTAGAAACAAAGTTATGCTATTAAACCAACACGTATAATATAGATTGCATATTTAATTGCATGTTATAAAAACACTGGAAAATATACAAAAAGGTATAGATTTAAAGGAGTTAATAAATAGGAAAAATGGAAAAATTATAATGAGAATTATTTTTGGTTTTATAGGCAAAGTAAATGCACTTAAACGAGCTCTGGGAACACAATTTGTCACATGTGTGAAAGACAAAAAACTAATAGTCTTGCACCAAGAGAAAATAATACATAAGTACTTTACTGTGAGTACAAAAAGTGGATTTGAACAAAATAAAATTCAGATAGTTCATTAATATTTGAAATAAAAAAGAATAAGTATTAATAATGAAGAATGAAAACAGAAAACAAAATATACACACACACAGAACAAACAAATTTACAAAAAGAAAAACAAAACAGGAGAGAAAACCCACCAACCTAGCAGAATACAAGGAGGAAAGCCAATCAGACAGAGAAAAATAAAAGTAGTGAAATTCCTCTAGTGTCTGAAGTTTTGCGGCAGATACAAGTCTGATCCCAGAAATATATAGTCTAGCCAAGGTCACAGGTGGATTTGTGCTGGATACGAGTCTGATCTTGGTCTCTGGATATGGGGGGTGGGGCTAATTTTCTGTGACTGAAGTTCTCCCCAACCCTTTGTAGAAGCAAGTATAAAAAAACAGAGTAGTGCCTCTACCCACTTCTATTCCACATGCCTTTGTGCCTGTGCTGGTTCACATAGCTTACCAACTGCTTCCCTGTGTTGTTGCTGCTGTTTTAGACTTTTCCACGTGCTAGTCCCACCTGTCTATCATGTAAGCCCTAGCCAGGGCTGTACTGTGTCACTGGCATGCTCACCAGTTTCCAGGTCCCTGCTGATGGAGGAAAGGAGGAGTCATTGGCCTTCTCACTGGTTGCCTAGGCCCTACTGGTGGAGCTCAACTTCCCTCTCACGCTTTTCCCTTTTACTGACCACAGTTTTCTGAGTCTTACATCCTTGAAGCAGGATCTTTCCTAGTGTCCAGTCTGAACTATTGGATTGTTCTGAAGCCCCTTGCATTTGTTCCCATCAGGTCATCATGAAGTCACTATGCTGGCTGTTACTCAGGGACGATTGCCACATTCCACACACCTAAATGCATAGAATTCTTATGAGAAAGCATGGAATTAAATCTTCATAACTTTTAATTTGCCATTTGATTTACCCGTGTCACCAAAATTAATATCAACAAAATTAAAAACTTAGATATATCAAAAAATAAAATATTTTATGTGATAAAACACTACAAAGTAAGTTTAAAATTATTTACAGGAAAAGGTAATATATGTATAAGTCAAATATCAGATTAACTCAGAATATATAAAATATTCTGAAAACTCAAGAACAAAAAGTTAAGCAACCAATTAAAAAGTGGGTACAAAACCAGAATAGATATTTCTCCAAAAAATACATGCAAATGATCAATAAGTAGATAGAAATTCATTCACCATTATTAGTCATCAGGAAAATGAAAATAAAAACTACAGTGATGTACTACTTTATATCCACTAGATTGTTCAAAGTAAAAGTTAAGGAAAAACATATGTAGAAATAGGGACACTCATACATGTGTTGAAAGAATATAAAATGTGTTAAACTCTGGATAAAATATCTATATTTATAATATAGTCATTTTTATGTATTCCAGCAGTATTGATATCTCATGATCTCCAGAGTTTACTTGGAAGTATACACCCAAATGATACACTATATGTATCCAAACTAATACATGTACACATATATTTGTAGCAGCACTATCCATGATAGCTGAAATGTAAAAGACCAGTTTTACATAAGCAAAGTAATGCATAAACAAAATGTGATATATAGATATATAATTGAATCCTGAAACTGAAAAATGCACACTGAAATGAAGATGACCCCAAGAATTGTTATGTGAAAGAAATACATAAATGTGCAAAAACTTTTCAGTAAGATGACTTCCCAGCTGTTGATTCTTTGAAGTGTTTCCCTTGTGGTTTGATTTTTGCTCATGAACTCTCTGCCTGCTCCTTTGCCTTGAAGATTTTTACCTACTTTCTCTTCCAATAGATTTAGTGTTTCTGATTTAATACTGAGATCTGTGATCCATTTTGACTTGAGTTTGGTGTTTGGTGATAGACTTGGGTCTATTTTCAGTCTTTGGCAAGTGGCAAGCCAATTTTTCCAGCACTATCTCTTTATTTATTTATTGGTACTGGGGATCAAACTCATGACCTCAGGTTTGCCAGGCAAGTGCTTATGCTGCTGAGCTATATTCCCAAGCCTCCAACACCATTTATAAAAGAGGCTATCTTTCTTCCAGTGAGCTTGTTTGGATCTTTTATCAAATATTAGGTGGCTGAGTGGGTTTTTTGTTGTGGTTGCATCTTCCAGTCTGTTCCATTGATCCTCAGGTCTGTTTTTTAGCCAGTACCAGGTTGATTTCATTACAGTTGCTTTGTAGTATAATTTCAGGTCAGGGATTGTGATTCCACCTGACTTGTCCTTATTGCCCAGGATTGCTTTTGCTATTCTGGGTCTCTTCTGTTCCACACGAATTTTAGGATTGTTTTCTCTAGATCTGTGAGGTATGCTAATGGTAGTTTAATGGGAATTGCATTGAATCTGTACAACAATTTTTGTAAGGAACACATTGTATCACTATTGTAAGAACCAAGTAAACTGCTCAAAAGTAAAGAGCAAATAAAATGAAGGCAAAGAGAAAAGGAAGAAAGGGATAATTATGTATGTATGTATGTGTATGCAGGATGGCTAACATAGTTGCACTTCTCACTTATGTCGCTTTATTGTAAGGAACAGTTAATGATTAGGTCTTTGATCGATCTTGCATGTCTGTATTTGTTTTCCTGAGTATACACTTTGAAGTTATCAATATGTAATACAACAACCATTGTTCATTCCCTGTCACGTTGTCTATAATTCAGTTTTGATTGTACCATTCTCGTACTACTTTGTAAGTGGCTGTCTGTTTGTTAATATGTTTTCGTTCTTTTACTTTTAAAATAAAAATACATAAATGTCTACTAATTGTGTTTACTTTTAATTTTTATGTTTTATTATTTCCTGTTTTAAGTATACAATAATTGCACTCCTTTTTGGGAGTTGGTACATGTACAGAACATGTCTCAATTATTTTCTCATCCCTTCTGCCCCGTCCTTTCCTTCCATCTCTTGGCCCCTTTCCATCTGAAAAATACTATCTTCCTATTTTTATTATCATTTATTTCATTCTTTACTTATAATTTGGATTTCTCATATAAAAGAAACAATGCAATATTTAATTTTTGTGTCTGATCTGTTTTATTTGACATTATGGTCTCAACATACCTGCAGAGAAGGAAGAAAAAAGAAGAGGAATCCTGCACACCAAATGAGATCAGAGAAATGGGTAAAATGTAGGAAACAATACAACACTTCCTAGAAAATACCACCCCAGTAAGGCTGCAGCAGTGTGAGTCATGAACTTGTTTAACACCAGTGAAATGTCACATTTCTGTGAAATTCTCTAAACTAGGCAAAGCAAGTGTCAGTGGATACATTCCTTGTTAAATTTGCATGAAAAGAAAAAGTTTCCATTGAGCCAATAGGTAGCAGAGATTCCTTTAGTGACAGTGAAATTCGTCCTGTACAATAACCCTCCTCTCGTCTCCCTCAAACCACGAAGATTTTGAAAGGCAAATACAGAATAATTTGTTTATTTTTCTTTATGCTTCGTAATTTTCTTTATTATTTTGTACTATATTACAGTATTATAATCATTTTATATGAATATTTTTGGGTTATGGAATGAATCATCTGAGTTTTCATTTTTTCTTAGGGGAAATTTGCTTTGGTATACAAATGCTTTAGATTACTACCATGTTTTCAATACCAATTCTACTTGCAAACGCAGATTTTGCTGTGTATGTTTTCCAGTAGATAAAGTTAGTTTGCACAACATAATAAATGTACTAAATTTACTAGGTTGCACTAAACTGGGTAACTTTCTGTTATGTGTATTTCAGTTAAACATTTCTTTCACATTGCACACATATTCATTTTGAAAGTATAATAATCTAAAACAGATAATATATATTTTGTTTTTGTTGTTTAAATTTCACAAATTTTTAAATAATCAGGTACTTGATGGATTTCTGGAAACAAGAGATGACTTCTCCAAACTATAGATCTTTTGGGGAAAAATATGGAGCTCTGCTCAATTGGAGATCTGGTGAAAGGTTAGTGACCAAAATTTCTAGAGTGGGGATGTTTTGATCAGCTGTCATGTGAAGAGTGAAAGCCATAGATCGTAAGGTATCAGTGGAATAAGGGAGGTCTAAGTTGATAGCGAGTGAAATCCCAGCAATGATAACACGATGTGGATTCTATTAGTGCAACACTATACATTTGAGAGTTTTAACAGCAAAATTACTTTATGAAAATAAATATATTTCACATATTGTCCCACATGACTTGAAAGACTTCTTTAATTCAGATAAAATCTCTTTTAAAAAATGTTTATGTCAACTATGCTTTTGCTCTTCAGATTCCCTTGTGAATACATTCCAGTCAGGCTTTTAGCACCGCCACATCATAAAAATGTTCCTGTATTCCATACTAGCTTATCAGTTTTTTTCACTATCTTATGTGAATGTTTAGTGGCACTTGACACTTGATAATTCTGTCTTCCTGGAATAATTCTTTTTTTTTTCCTGAAAACCATAATCTACTGCTTCATCTCACCTCACTGAATAGTCATTTGTGGATTCACTTATGGCTCCACATAATTTCTCCTACATTAAAAATAGCATTATTTAGTCTTTGTTCACGTATCATGAAAATCATCATTTTAATGTGTCTTGTCTAAGGTTTTTAATTTAATTTAATTTTTACTTTTATTCCTTTCTTTTAGAGCGGGTCTCACTGTGTAGCTGAAACTGGCCTTGAACTCCCTATGTAGCCTCGGCTGGCATCGGAGAGGGATCCTTCTGTGCAAGCCCCCCAAGTGCTGACATTACAGTGCACTAATATGCCCAGGTCTAATATTTGTAATCAAAGTCATAGCGTTATTTGATACTTAGCACTGTAAGTCAAGAATCTTTTCATCACTCCAAAATTAAACCTGCATTTAGTGGAATGAAATTATTCATATTATAACCTTTGTAACTGGCTTCAATTTCCATATTGATATACTGCCGAATTATTATATGTACTGTTGAAATTGGGACACCATAGCTTCAAATTTTACTGGCGAATTTCCTGTTTACCAATTTTAGCCCTTTTAGTTCTTCCTTTATTTTTGGGATTTAATTGATTGCTTTATAATTTTTAGCTTTGTAAGAAATCAACATAAATGTCATGAAAGCAACACCTCTTTATCTCTAACGACAAGCATTCTTTGGAGCTCTACTTTTTTCTGATATAGTATAAACATGATCACTTTTGTAAGGTCACAATTTATAGGAAATAACTTTAAAATAGCTTCGTGATTGCCTCATCTTATCACACACTCATCCAATCTAAATTCTATTCTTTAAACACAGAAGCTAAAGTAATTTCTAGAAAACATACATCAGCTCACATTATTAATTTATATATAAGCCCCTATTGCATTTCAATTTAATTCAGAACAAAATATATGTTCTTATATCTTAATCTATAATGGCCTACAGAATACGACACCCAAATCTTTCTATTATGTCCTTTTTACCCCTCTATTATTTACCTGACTCTTGCTACTGGCTCTCTTGAATTCCTTTGAGCACAAAAATTAAACTCTTGAGGTTCATGGCACATTCTTCATTTCTTGCCTGTAATAATTTTGCCAGATAACTTCAGGCCTTTCTGTTTCGCTTCATTTAAATCTTTGCTCAAAACTCACCTCTCCAGAAAGGGATTCCAAGCACATCTTCCCAACATAACATTTCCAACTCCTCTTATTTCCACTGACGTTCTCCTTCCTTTTACATTTTTCATGTCACCATTACTTCATATGCACTAATGGAAGCACTGTCTATTTAATCTCACTATATTGTTACCTGGATGAGAGAAAGGCTTACTGCCTCACTACCCAAGGTCAGCAAAGAGAGTGTGGAAGGTATTCAGTAAATATTTGTAAACATATTGATAAATACATAGCTTGCCTGAATTATTTGATGTTTTTCTCACAAAATTTTTGAAAAAAAGAGAATAGCACATATGCTTGGTTTCTTACATCCTTCGTCTCCACAAAACATACCTCCTAGTGTTTTTCTCCTTTACATGAGGACTATATAACTATGCAGTGTAGCTTATAAAACTTTCTTGTAGATCATGAAAATGGTTTTGTACTACAGCTCTTTATGATGAAATGAACACTTGACATTTATTTTCTTACAGCCCTGCAAGAGAAATTTCTGCATTACATATGATCTCAATGTATGCACGAACCTTTTGAAAAGGTAGCCATCCTTGCCCATCTTTTGCTCATTCTCAAAGGCTTACTTTGTCCCCAACTGTAAAAAGAGAAAAAAAATCTCCATTCCATGGTTTCAGATGGCTTATATGACCTTGAAGAGCTGTGTTATGTGCCTGTATGAATGAAAATAAACAAGAATGTATGAGTAGAAAAGGGAAATATTTTTTTCTGAAACACACACATTTATTATATGTGTAATCAGTGAAGAGTAATCACATAATAAAAATTCACAGAACATTTCCTCATATTGAAAATTTTGTATTACTTCTTTCATGACACCTACCTGAAAATGGAATGCCATTCTTTCAGTTAATGAGGCTTTTCTACTCCTGGCATATACTTTGATGATATAGGATATATTTCTGTCCTAGGTTCACACAAAAAATACCTGACTGGCTTCCCTTATTCAGCAATCATCTTCCACTGCCCCACTTTAGTTTTTATATATTTTCATGTAAATCAGTAGAACATCTGGCCATACTTCTCTAATAATTTTCACAGATTTCACAGTTGAAATTCAGTGAATCTTATTTTCCATCAATGAATAGTTTAAGGTTTGTCAATGATCACATAACGTGAATTAGAACCCTGGAACAATTATATTTTGAGGGTCATTTAAGACCTCTCATCAGCAGCTCTTTCATGTGAATCCTGTTAGTCTTCTCTTAGATGTGCTGTCGCTTTGCTCTTTAATATCAGCTGGCTTCTTTCAAAATGGAGACACCAAAAGTGACAACAGTATGAAGTTTCTGCTTCAAACGGCCCACAGGTTGTTTCCAACCATGACACCTGCATGTATGGCCGTGGGAATCCAACAGCCATTTCCAAATGCAGCAGTAAACATGGCTCCACCCAAGGTCATTGGCCAAATTCCCATACTTTTCTTCTTAAATGGCCTCTATCAGAGTCTGAGCACTGTTTGGTTGCTCTTTGGCTTTTTTCACAACACAACAGAAGAGGACGTCCATAATCTATTAACAATCGTAGCTATGTAAAAGTACCAAATTTCCAAGGAATCCTAATGTATGCGTGCTATATGTAACACACTTTTCAGATGTTGAAACCTGAGTCAAAAGAAAAACAACATATTTCCTACAGAGAACTAAGTTTTGAAACTAAATTTATTTATGTATTTTTATCTCAACTTATTCTAAAGGTTATGTCAACATTCACAGTCATTCAGAATAGTGCTTCTCTTGCAATCCCTGTTTTCATGTTATTGGTTTGTTATTTTGACTGAGATTATGATTATCATGAAAATTTGTGAATATCCATATCAAAATTAAACACACATAAATGTACTTTTAAATAAAGATGCAGAAAACACATATTAATCTCTTAAAGTTAGGATAACCAGAAAAAAATGATCCAAGTAATAAAGTCTTTAATGAGAAAAAATAACCAGATAATATACATTCAGTGCAGTGGAAGTCATTTACAGATATTTTCCACAGGTCCACTGAAGGTTGATATATACACCTGAAAGTAATTATTAATGGGCATATAGACATTCTATCTGTATCAAATGATTAGACATGTATTTTGCTTTCTATATATAGTTTTAGTGCATATCAATATATACGGAGGAGCGAAGCTTCTACACTTATAAAAAGTCACTCAAAAACAGACATAATTTTCAAAGTGATGATAAATTCTAATGAAATTATTTGGGGAGAAATAGTAAACATGAAAAGTAAAATTTGTGCCTCATGTTTTTCTAAATTTAATTTGACTTAATATTTACTCTCAAGTCTCTAAAAGTTCTGTCACAGTTAATCAAATGAAATATTGTATTAAAAGCTTTATGCTGAAACCAAATAAAATGTATATAATGAACAGATGTGTTTTCTTAGCTTTGGTTATAAGCTTGATGTATGTATATCCTCAAACTCATATGTTAAAAGCTACTCCCCAATGTGATGGTATTTGATGAGAAAATATGAAATAGTCACTTTGGAAGATAAGTAGGCTTATAGGAGGTCATTAATGTGGGGCCCTCAGGATAGGATGTGCATGTTTTAAAAGAAAAATACTATTGATCTCTCAGTGTCTTCCACTATCTGTCTTCCTCTCCTCTCCTCTCCTCTTCTCTCCTGTCCCTCTTTTTAACTGTCTCTCTTTCTGTGTCCAACGTGTTTCAAAGAAAGTCTATGTCAACACACAGCAAGAAAGTAGCCATCTAAAGTCTAAGATTTAAATTAGTTGGAATTTTCAGTCTAAACAAAACTAAAATTTCTGCTGTACAATTTAGTCAGTCAATAGCACTTGTTATGGGAGCTCAGATGACTAATATAGTTTTTAAATTAATATTACTTTACATTGAAAATAATAATCATATAAATTTATAAGATACAATGTAATATATGTCTAGAATCTGTAATGATTAAATTATGCTACATATTATTTTATGATGATGCATTCATATTTTCCTTAGTTGTTTTGAAATACAGTAATTTATGGTTGATGGTAGTCACCACAGTATGCAATAGATTAAAATTTATAATTTCTGTCTACCTAATACTTTGTACCCTTTGATAATATACTCACTCACTCTGTCACCACTTAGACAACTACTTCACTTCTCTGGGACCTGAGATGCATTAATATTTCCCACTGGATAGTAAGTACTATGGCTTATATCTAGATCCCACGAAGCCTCATGCTTTCATAAGTGAGAATTTCCTGAGGTGACTGGATCTCAGATGTGTGATGCCAGGATGAAGGACATGTGAATACTAGATTAATCCATTGATGGATATAACATATTTCTGGGGAAGGCCAATTCTGGATGTGGTTGACACCACTCACATGGACGGACGGGATAAAAACGGTGAGGCAGGCTTCCTGCACTCAACTGCTGCTTCTTGCTTCCTGCTTGCCAAAGCACGAACCATTTCTGCTCTTTTATGCTCCTTTGTTATGCGACCGTGCCTTGGAGCTGGATGACTAGAGACTGAAACATCTACAAATACCGAGGTGAAATAAACGTTTCCTCCTTGAACTTTGAGCGTCAGGTATTTTGTCTCAGCAACTAGGAAAGGTAACTAAGTTAGGCATTTTTTTCTTTTTTTGGCTTGTTTTCTTATCAATTTTGGTTTGATTTTAAGCAATGTTGAGTAAGTTCAAATGCTATTTTATTATTTCATGAAAACCACCATGGCTTGTTGTACTAAGAAGAAAAATGACACATTAGGGATAATATTGAACACTGATACAATTAAGAGGCAATGAAATAAATCGATATTAATTATTGTGTTTAAGGTATTGTACTACTTTAATATATGTTTTAATATATGCTTAATCATTAAACAACCTTCAAAACAGATACTTATTTCCAGATATTTAAAAAATCCTTGAAAAGTTAGAGTAGCTTGTAAAACTATATATACCTAATATATAAGTACCAGAAATAAAATTTATGGCAACTGAAATCCCGTTTTTTCCACCTAACCATGTTAAAACTCATAGAGTGCAGAATGTGGTTTAATTCTGAGTTTACCATGCACTTAAGAGCTTATTTGGTGCTGAATATTTTATCCTTGTCTGAAAACAACACCACTAGTAAGGTCCTTGGAATACTATGTTTCAAGTTTATTCGAGTCTCCATGATCTCACGTGAATATAATTTAAAGCTCATAGGGAAGTCCATTGCTGCAAATGTCATTCTATGCAGTGGTTAACAATAAAAGCTAATGCTACCTCCTGTATTCGAATGTCACATATTCTTTATACTATAATTTACCACTCACATCATACATCTTCAGAATGAGTGTAATAATGAAATATAACTCATATGGTTGTTATTAGGATTAAGGCAGCAATATACTAAGAGTATTAAAAATACACTGTTGGATCATAGTAATTTCTGAGTAATGACTAAACATTGTCATAAATAAAGCAAAATAAATAGAAAGAAAGATATAATTTAGAAATGGATGGATGTTAGAAGTGAGTGAAGATATTTAGCTCTGAAAGAGTTGGGAAAATCATCTTTGTCAAAGGATCAAATGCTTAGAGACTAACAACTTTATTATTAATTTAGGTATTTCTTAAAACAAGAAAAAGGGTTTTATTTACTGTACCATTTCCAGTCTCAAAAAATGCCTAGTATACATGTATATGTGGAATGAATTCTACCTAATATTTGTTTTTATTACTTGTAGACAGTATAGATTTTTATGTCTGTATGAGGAGAATAAGTTGAAAACTCTTTGAACAGGGCTCACAGGAGCTGTATTCAAAAACTACTCAGGACTTTGCATTCTGACTGCTTTAGGCAAGTGTTCCAACTTCCATAAGCCTCAGTTTCCCTATCCAGAAATTAGAAATAATATTTATCCCTTGCTCTCAGCACACTCCAAGTCTGTACTTGCAACTAATTCAGAACTAAAAGCACTTCATAAATGGTAAACAGATATGTTACTATAGGTTGTTCAACACATACTTGTAGAGCTAAATATCTAATCAAGACTATATACTAATAACTTCTTTGTATGCATAAAGGAAAAGGAACTAATTATGAGAATTAACTTACTAAATATATATTTATTGATCATGTGCTCAAATCTCTTCAAAATTACTTATTCTAAATTTCTATTAATAACTGTGATCAAGATTTTATTATTTTTTTAAAGTCACCTTTTTGAAGTATAAACTAAAAGTCACTGTTTTAGGTATGAAGTTCATGATTTTTGGAAACTTATAAGCATCATTAGGAATACAGAACATGTCTATCACCTCTAAGAGTTCTATTGTTATTTTATGGTCATCACTGTGCCCTATCTGCATTGTTTATGTGACCTAGATCTGTCTGGAAAGGCTTATGTCTATCAGCAATTCAGAGTGATTAGCTCCAAGATTATGTTATTTGGAATGTGGATTACTTTGGCCTATCTTCTCTTGTGACCTCAAGACTTTGATAAGTTTAATAAAATAAGTCATTATTTTATATACTCCACATATTTTCTTCTCTTTTACTCTGGTAACAGTACTTCTACTTTATATATCTTACATGAAATGTCTCCACACATCCTTCATGGAATTTGACCTATGTTACCTATTTGTAACACAGATTAATTTTGTAAAGATGTATCACCAATAATTCTTCATTTCATCTTCGGGAAGTAGCTCAGTTCTTTTAAACCCAAATATTTCCTTTATTTGGTTGTCCTATATCTCTCATGCTAATTCTCAAATTTGTTTACTTTTTTTACTTATTACAAATATATTTCTCTTTATATACTTGTATAATTGAACGTTTAAATTCACTATGGGAAAACATGTAATTCCTGTAAAGAAAGACTAAAAGCTTGAAAATGATATTCATTTAGTAATTCCAGTGTGCCTTGGAGGATTTACATATGAAGGAAAAAGAGGAGAGATAAAATAAAAGAGAACGATAGAGAAAGGGAAGAAGAGAAAAGTCATGAGAGAGGAGAGAGGCTGACTCCTGTTTAGGGCAAAGATGTCAGTTCAAATAATACTAAAGTTACTTTAATGCATGTTTTAATGTTTGTTTTAAATTTGAAAGGCTCTGTCTATATAGTGAATTTAGATTGTCTTAGAAATTATAACAATATTTAACTGAAATAAAAGTACCAAGAAAAGTACATTAAATTATTTTTTTTATCAAAATGGCAGTTATTGATCCTCCTTGAATAAAGCTTCACCAACTTGGGTTATAGAGCAAAGGAATATGAAAAAGTGTATTATTCATCAAATAATATTCTTTGGAAGCTGATTTCCTAACATACTGTTCACTTTGATATTCATCCCTCTATCATTAATCAAGCATGCACCATTGTGGGGGTGCAGATGCCCGCCGCGTGTAGGAAGACACCAACAGACACTCACTCATGCAATTCGCAAGGGGTCTTTATTATCCAGGCATGCGTGGGGCTCACTGAACACACAGGAACAGAGAGCCCCGAGTTGGGCCCAAGCAGGGCTTATATGCTTTAGAACAAAGGGAGGAGGGGTTTTTGCAAGCGCGGTTACAG
>PVLD010026861.1:0-21570 GCA_004027595.1 Dinomys branickii
TCCTTTTTTTTTTTGCGGTACTGGGGATCGAACTCAGGACCCTGCGCTTGCTAGGCAAGCACTTATTCCACTGAGCTATATCCCCAGCCCCTCCCCCTCCTTATTTATGAAAGCTTTGTTTCCATTTTCCCCTCTTTTTCCCTTATCCCTTCCTTCCTTTCCCCTCCTGCTCCCATGTTCCCCTTCTCACCTGAACTTTTTCTTTCCATTTCTCAATATCTATTATATATTTTGGTCCTAATTTTCATGCTCAACTTCTCACAATACTTGGTACTTTTTTGTCTTTTTTTGAGACAGGGTCTTGCTATGCTGTTCAGGTTGGCCTTGAGCTCACTTTGTAGCCCAGGCTGGTCTCAAACTAGCAAGGATCCTCCTGCCTCAGCCTCCCGAGTGCTGGGATTACAGGCGTGCACCACCATGCCTGACTAATACTTGGTACTTTTAAATCTTTCTTTTTATGCCCTAAGCATGCACTCTGCCACTGAACTATAGCCCCTCCTTTTCTTTGGGGGGAGGTTACCAGTAATACTCCTTCCTTTTTTATGGTGGCTTTTTTCCCTGGAACATTCAGATCTTCTGTGGACTGCTGTCCAGAGGCACTAGAGAATGCTGCCATCTGTCCCCTCTGGACAAAGAGCCTCAGAGGGTGGCTAGGCCTGATGTCCTTAAATTATTAGTGGCAAGTTTAATGCTACTTCAAGGCATTCTGTGGAAGGTGTGGACATGGAACTTCAGACACCATTCCCTAGAGTTGGCAGTTACCATATTTGAGGAGGGCGACGTCAGTGTGGAAACCCCGCACACACCCAGGAAGGTACCATCCCTCAGTAAATAAGCAATGGAACACGTTTGAGAGATTGGAAACAAGGGTACATGTGGCCAATTCAGTCACGCAAGCCCCTCAGGAGAGCAGTGGCCACGGCAGTGCCCAACAAAACTGCCGGGAGGCAGGCTTTTTCCATGGTGCTTCACAGCAGAACATAGCATTCTCTTTACCACAGCGATGCATTTTCCTGACCGTTGCTGCTCTTCCAAAAATAACACTCTCTGGTGGTTACTTGGCATGTCTGAAGTCCCACAAGACGTCTAGAAAGTAGGAAGAACCCATTCCAGTGAGTTTAGATAACACGGCAAGTGCCATGGTGCGCACGGTAGAGCTGGGAGTGGACTGCCGAGGCTGCCTGAGGCTGCGGAGGAGAGGCCGAGTGTGGCAGGAGAGGTCTGCGGGGAAGGCCCTAGTGCCAGCACCCCTACTTAGCACATCTGTCCTGCCCAAAGACTATCACTTGAACACCCCAGGAAGGGCTTCTCTCTGCTGTTGAAGACGAGAGGGTTGGCTTACATGAGTATTTACCTTGTCTTTCAAGGTTTCAAATTGCTGTCAGACTAACCAGCCTAGGGTGGCTTCTTTCCAGAACTAAAACACCTGTAAGTCACTTTCCTTATAAAAGTGGACCATACGTGTTCCAAAAACCACAGGTGTAAAGAGGAAGACAAGCACTCCCTGCCCATCTTTCCCTCCAGCATGGCCTACACATACGTTCAAAACCCGTTTAGGGCTGGGGATATAGCTTAGTGGCACAAGTGCCTGCCTGGCAAGTGCAAAGTCCTCAGTTCGATTCCCGGTACCAAACAGAAATTGTCACACCCCAAACTGAGTCAGATGGTCTCTTAATTATTTCCACAGAGGGCTCTGTCATGTGTGGCCAAGAGAGCTAGAGGGCCCTTCACCGGTTTTTGAATGAAAATCTGGACTAACCTCAAGTTAAATAATTACTTGGGTTTTCAGCAAATTTCCGTTGAACATTGTCTGTGTGCTGAGCGCTGATGGTGCAGGATGGGCAGAGCTGCCTCTGACCTAGAGAACTCACTCTTGTACACTCCTGTGTGAGCCAGGAGTGCAGAGGTGACTCCCCCGTGAACAACACAGGCCACCACTGTTAGCTCTGTATAAAACTATTAGAGCATGCCTGGTGGCGCACACCTGTAATCCCAGCACTCAGGAGGTTGAGGCAGGAGGATTGCCAGTGAGTTCGAGGCCAGCCTGAACTATGTGGCAAGGCTCTCAAAAGAAAACAACACAACACAAAACAAAAACCTTTTAAAATGTCACACAGATGACACATATATAATTAACTGCTCATCAAAGAAGTCGTATATTGTAAAGTAAGAGCACTTCACAGGTAGCCTGCACTCAGACTGATATGGATGGGGTGGGAGTGACCAGCAGCACACATTGTTGGGTCTCATTTTGATTGCTGAGAGCTCCCTGGGTAGTGTTTGCAAAATGTTCCATGTGTCCGGGGTATGCGCCAGGTCAGTTAGTCAGCAATTCTGCTGCTTCAAGAATCGGCTTGTATTCTATTACACCAGTACCACATTTTCAAAATGGAAGGCATTTACAGTGTAAAAGCATTTGCTGCACAGAGGAGGAAACTCTAGGGCAGGGCTGGAATACAGGTTTCCTCATATCCAGTCCTTGCCTTTTCCATTACACCCCTGCATCTAAGGGCACCAGGAGTGTGCTCATTAATCCTGTATGAACTCCCCCCACCCCCACCTTCAGTGCAGGGAACCAAACCAGGGTCTTACACGCGCTAAGTAAGCACTCCACCACTGAGCTACTGCGCAGCTCCTGTCTGGGGCTTCCATCCACAGCTGATTTATTATGATGATGATGATTATCATTATTTTGCCTTTTGAGACAGGGTCTCCCTTTGTTATAGGCAGCTGAGTTAGATAGAAATATTACAGGCAGTCAGACAGGGCCGGGCCCTCGAAGGAGCCAACATGAAAGATACCTGTGGGCCAGACCTTAAGACAAAAGGGGCTAAACAAATGCACCACTTACCTCCCTAGGTGTAAATGTCAGAGATTGATATTCTATTATTTATTTATTTATTTATTTATTTTGCGGTACTGGGGATCGAACTCAGGACCCTGCGCTTGCTAGGCAAGCGCTTATTCCACTGAGCTATATCCCCAGCAGAGATTGATATTCTAAATAAGTAACAACCACTTTCTAAAAAGCGAGGAAGAGTCACTAGCCCGAACCCCACAGGAAAAGCCCTTGATCTGTATTCATGCCCGCTTGCTACGTGACTCGCTTCCCCATTGGATCCCAGTTTACTCAGTCTTACCTGGACAATTATACTTGTAATCTTATTGGCTGACCATAGTTTTGTCCATTTCCTCTACCTTGGACCCACCTCGCCTCATGGTTTTTCTCTATAAAAGTCCCTAGAAAAGACAGTGTGTGGGGGGTAGCCCACTCGGGCCCCCCTTCTGTCCCTCTCTTGGACAGAAGCTTTCTTTCTCTCAGTAAATATATTCTGCTCTTAACCTCCGTTGTTTCTAAAATTCATTCTTCGGTTTTAGAGAACACGAACTCGTCTGATATCATTCAGGTTGGGAGTTTTATTTTCCTGTGTCACCTTTGTAGTTCAGGTTGGCCTTGAGCTCTCTATGTCATCCAGGTTGGCCTCAAACTGGTGGCAATCCTCGTGCTTCAGCCTCTCAAATGCTGGAAAGCCGCGTGCCACCATGCTCGGCTCTTCCAGGTCTGATTATATTACCCAGATAAATGCTATGCAGCAGACATTCAGAATTGGGTAGGCTGTTTGCCGTAGGGGATAAACAGCCCAGTGGCAAGGCAGATACCTACACTGACACCTTACACCCCAGAAAGGTCAGTAGCTGAGGAAACTTGGAGTGAGTGGGGGGACATGAAGCCCCTTTGAAGGAACAATTTGTACCATGCCCCCTCCGCTGGAATATGAGAGTCCCGGCTTCCAAGCTCTGGGGGAAGAGATCAAACTAATCGCATGGTCAGTTTGCTGCTAGAGGCCAGAGTAGGTTCTAGTATAATCCAGCCTAAGCAAGCAAGATGCAATTGGTATTTTATGCCAATTTTCAACTGTTTAGTAATAATGGGAAGATTATCATTAGAATTAGAATGCAGTGGGCCTAGGATGAGGGTCAGTGGTCTTGAGGTCGGTGTGGACGATACTGGTTCAAACCCTCCTGCTAACGTGCAGGTCATCAGTGGGAAGAGCCGCTCATTTATTTGACTCTGTAGGTGGTGCCTTTGCCAGTCACTGCTGTGAGGCCATTTTTGCCTCAAAGAGTCGGGGCGTTTGGCTTTTGACAGATGCCTCTCTCTGAGCCTCAGTTCCTCGACTTACTCAGAGGTGTTCATCTACAGCAGACCTAGACTTCTTATATTCAAATTCCGTTTTCACTTCTCTTTTTTTCTGAGACAGGGCCTCGCTATGCAGTTCAGGCTGGCCTTGAACTCACTTTGTAGCCTAGGCTGGTCTCAAACTCGCAATGATCCTACAGCCTCAGCCTCCCAAGTTCTGGGATTACAGGCGTGCGCCACCACGCCCAGCTTCACTTCTCTTTTAAACGGGACCACTTGCAAGTTAATTTAGTCTCCCTGAACTTCAGTTTCCTCATCTGCAAATGGGGATACTGAACGCGTGTCACTGCGTTGTACTGAGGCTGAAATTAAGATCATCCAAGCACCGGCACACAGGGCACCCAACCTGGGGTGGCTGCTAGCGGGACCACCGATGCCGCTGGCTCCTGGAGGCAAGCACTAGCCCGGGCGGGCGCCAGGTGTAGAGGAGGGTGTGGCGCACGGACGGCGGGGCGGGTGGGTAGGGCTTATAAGCCCGGGGTCCGGCTTGAGGCCTCGCCCGCCCGCCCAGGACTGCACGCCCGCGAGGTCGCCGAGGCTTCGGCTCCGCGTGCCCGCCCCAGCGCCTCAGCCCGGGCACGCGCAGCCCGGCCGCGAGGCGCGCGTGGGGACCCCGGCTGGGTTTGGGGGTGGAGCCCCCCGCGCCCGCAGCCGAGGCCCGGAAGGCGCCACTCGCGCTTCCGTCTCCGCCGGGCCTGCACGGAGGGCGGAGCTGCGGCCCGAGGACGCGACGCGAGCCCAGTTCCGGCGAGGAGGCCGCGCCAGTGACAGCGATGGCGGCGGAGTCGGCGCTGCAAGTTGTGGAGAAGCTGCAGGCGCGCCTGGCCGCGAGCCCGGACCCCAGGAAGGTGAGCGGCGGCCGCGGGCGGGCGGGCGGGGGTGCGCTGGGCGCGGCGGGGCCGTAACGGCCGCGGGCGGGCGGCGGGCGCGGGCCCGGGCCCGGGCCCGGCTCGAGCCCCGCGGGCGGCCGTAAAGTTCGGCCCGGGCCGGCGACGGGCGGGCGCCGCGTCCCCGCCAGCTGCTTCCGTCGGCGGCGCCGGCCCGGCGGCTTCTCGCTCCCGCGGCCGGCGCGGCGTGGACTCCGCTTCCCGGCGGCGAACCCTCGCGTTGCGGCGGCGGGCGGAGGGGACGGGGTGGCGCTCGCGCTCGGAGACGCCCCGCCCGCCCGCGAGGGCTCCGGCTCCGGCTCCGGCTCCGGCTCCGGCTCTGGCTCTGGCTCTGCCCGCCGCCAGCGCTGGGCGACCATTGCCAGGGTACTTGGCTCGGTTGCTCTTAGAAACTCTTAAATCGCCTTTCTTCCGCCCCCTCCTGTCACCGGCCTCGGTTCCCGGCAGCCCGGTGTGTCGGAGCTGCTCTCAGGCAGTGCGCGGCGAGACCCGCGGCGCTGGCGCTCCGGCCGCGTCCCGAGCGGGCGTGCAGCTCGCAGGGCGGCGGCGCGCGGTCCTGGCGGAGGGGCGGCGGGGCCAGGCGCTCGCGGGGAGACGTGAACTGGGTCCGATCCGTTTCCCTGGGGGTCCCCGCCGAGCCTGTCTCCACTTCCACTTCTTCCTGGGACCGAGCGAAGCACCAGCAGATGTGAGCGCTCAGCTTTCCACGATTTTTCTTGAAGGGCCCCTTTTGCTTTACTAGTTCCTATCCTGACACGGGGAGGTTGCTCCGTTCCCAGAAGTGGCTCGCAGCCTCCTCTCACCATCAGGCTGTTGCTTACTTAACTCTACTCATTCATACCCAGCTCAAAGATGCACTTCTCCAGGAAGCCATGTTACCAGTCTGGAGGGACTCACATGCCTCCAGTTGTGCGCGCTCTCCTTCTCTCTCTTCTTTACTTTTCTTTCTATTTTCTGTCGAGTACCTAGTAACCAGGCATATTTACAAGTTTCTTTTTACAATAACTCTTTGTAGACTTCTGATAAATGGTCATTATTTCTGAGTACTAGTTTGTTTTCCTGAACACTGTAGGATTTGTAATTGACTTTCAAAACCTTAAACATAGTATTTTGTAACCACCCTCCTTTGGTCTTTGTTTCTACCAGATTTTAAAAATGTTCTCTAGCGATAGTTATTTTTCCACAAGTACTTAAATTTTGCAGTAGCTTTCCTAGTAGTTGCTGTGTGTGAAATACCGAGTCAGGAAAAGGTAGGCGCAAGTAGACTGACTTCAGCTATCAGTGACTTTTAAAAAGCATTCATACTTTCTCTTCCCGAGTAGAACATTACCCAGGGTTGAGGTGTATAGCTCGGTGGAGCGGTGCTCGCCTAGCATTCCTGAAACCATAGGTTCCTTCCCCAGGACTGAAAAACAGAAAATCACCATGACTTTCCGGCCTGGTGTTGTGAAATGAACGTTGTGAAGATGAGCGAACGTTGGGAGGTCATTTTTTGCAAAGGGCATAATAGTTGACATCCAGAAGTGAGCTAACTGCAGAGGGAAAGTTGCAAGCTGGCACAGTGGCCGCCTCCCTCCCAGCCTCCTGTTAACCCGACAAGCTCCCACAGGTTGTTCTCGCACTTGCAAGATGATTATAGAGCAGTATTGAGTTTGCAACCAAGTCTTGCTTTCAAGCCATTATTAACCAGGGGTTGGTTTCCACACCTGTTCATGGAGCTTCTGCTACTAAACATTGGTGTTAAGTGCAGCTCTTTTCACTTTAAGCTGAAGTGCCTGGGGAGAGAAAGGTGTCAGGCAGGCCAGGGCCACTTGGTTTCCCTTCTACCACTGAACTGGCACTGATTTTTCAGACAGAGTTATCTGCTCTGTGTGGCATTTTGAGTGGGAAAGCTACCAAAAACACAGATTGACATAGGGGCTGGGGATATAGCTCAGTGGAATAAGCGCTTGCCTAGCAAGCGCAGGGTCCTGAGTTCGATCCCCAGTACCGCCAAAAACAAAAAAAAAAGAACACAGATTGACAGTTGGAAAACTAAGGATCAGCACTGAGAACTTTTTTCCTTTCTGGACTGGAGTAGTGTGCATGAAGCATGTGCTCACTGTTGCTCAGCGGTGTGTTGTCAGCTCTGGGACTTGGGTTTGCCTTGTTACTGCATCAGACTTTTGTGGAATTTACTGAAAGTAGTGATAAAGCCTCTTCTGTTAGACTTAAGTCAGCTTGAAAGTCCTGAGGGTTTAAGTTTCGTCTGCTTAAGTGATTCCTACTAACCTGAAGTGAAGCAGAGAGGCAGCGTTTACTTTTCCGTTAGTGGTAGGCTTTAAGATAAACACACCCTTGATGACGTCTGGCCCCTTCCTTCTGTGTTGGCCGTGTAGAGGCCCTGGGACTTTTTGTCCCCTCGGTGGACTTACCACATGGACTTTACCACATGGACTTTAGATTTGTTTGTTTGTTTATTTATTTATTTGGTACTGAAATCAAACTGAGGACCTCGAGCTTGCCAGGTGGCACTGAGCTCTATCCCTGGCCCACCACATGGACTTTAAACTGACGTACAGTACAATACGAGGAGAAGCTCCTCTGTGTTGTCTGTCCCAAGGATGCCACGAGGTAGGTATTTGAGCTGTTGCTCTATATTCTTTCCTTAAGGATAGTGTTAGTTATGTTGGCTGCTTCTCAGCTTGTTAGGTGACTTTTGCAACCTCACTGGGGACTCAGTGTTACTATCTGTAAAACAGGCAGAATAATATTCACTTTAGAATAAGAATCAAGTGAGGTAACACGTGGAGGAACTTTGCACAGCGACCGACACACAGGATGATATATAAATGTTTTCCACCTGTTCCTTCCAGGGAATCACATTAGGGGGAAAGTAGCTCTTTTATGCCTTTTCAGTAAGTCTGAATTTTCCTTTAAGAAAGGAAATTGGGGGCGGAGGATGTAGCTCAGTGGATAAGTGCCTGCCTGGCAAGCACAAGGTCCTGAGTTCAGTCCCCAGTACCGCAGCAAACAAAGAAAGGAAATTGGCATGAATCTTTGCACCCACAGCAGAGGCAACATAGACTTTTTTTCTGGGATGGGTGACGGTGAGGAGGGAGTTGGAAGTGGAAGATGATTTTTGCTCCCCTGTGCAGTTTCACCCTCCCTGGACATAATAGCACTTAGCCTCCTGTTCCCAAGCAGGAGTGTTACCTGTGGTGCAGGTGCTCGGCCTGGTTAGGACATTGTGGAAGTAAAATCAGCAGAAACACATACTTGTGGCTCCTCTCATTAGCAGTATGGCGCATCAGTTATGGCATAGGTTATGTGTGGGGAAAGATCTTATTGTCCAAAGATAAGACAGTTACCTTTTCTGAACTGCTTGCACAGTGCGGCACTCCTGGTGGGGTACGCAGTTTTACACGCATAGGAACATTTCCTAGGCAGAGGCTTGGCAGTCATGACTTAGGGTAGAAATGGCAAAAGTAGGAATTGACTCAGCAATACTGGGTTGAGAATTAAGGGTGGAACATGGAGAGCTGTCAGCCAGTGGATAAAATGATTTGCAGTAAGCATGTGTCGAGCTTTATAGTGTTGCAGACACCGTGACTAAGTACTGCACAGGGCCGTCTCAGTGTATCCTCATGGCTTGTGAGGTGGAGACAGGATCCAGTTCCTTTTTTTGCAGATGAAGTAAATAAGGTTCAGAGAGGTTACTGACTGGCACAAGGTCACCCAGCAAGTAGGTAATGGCTGAACTGAAACCTGTCTCTGATTCTGGAAGTCTGTCTTAACTCTGCTATACCTATTTTGACCTAGTTTTAGGGACTATAGAAAGGAAATGTGGGCAAACCCAGATCTCTTTTCTAATCTACACAAGGCCTATTGTTCATTAAGAGCAAATTCTGATTCTGGCAGTTGGTGATTATTGTTGTCTTACCACTGGTATTTATTTATTTATTTTTGCGGTACTGGGGATTAAACTCAGGACCTTGCACTTGCTGGGCAAGCGCTTATTCCACTGAGCTATATCCCCAGCCCAACCACTTGTATTTAAAAACACTTTGTTAAACACTGTATCCCTTCTGGAAACATGGAACTGTCTCCCAGCACAGGCTTCTTGTCCTTTGTACTTTCCTCTGTGTCCTGTCCATGGGTTACTTTCCCAAAGGTGGTACCTTTTCTCATAAATACTCAGTCAAAACTGGGGCTCAGCTGGGGATGGTGGCACACACCTGTAATCCCAGCACTTGGGAGGCTGAAACAGGAGGACTGCCATGAGTTCAAGGCCAGCCTGAATTACACAGCAAGGCTCTATCTCAACAGAAACCAGAAAACTACACAAACAAAACAAACCTGGGGCTAATAGTTGCTGATGACTTCTGTCAGCATTTTCTTCTCTGCACCTTACTTCCCTTTGTTACAGAACAGCAGTAAAAAAGCAGGGACTCTAAAACCACAGACTCACTGAGTCCTGCCCTGCTTCCATCTTAGGGCAAGTAACACTTTTGAGCCTGTTCTCACACTTGTGAAAGAGATAATAACTGTTCTCATTACTGTAAAAGCGCAGCACTCAGTAAGCATTTAACCATCAGATAGCCTTACTTGTTCAGTGATATGACTTTATAGAAATTAATGCCCATTTTATTCTCTGTACAGCTACTGAAATATTTGAAGAAACTTTCCACCTTACCTATTACAGTAGACATCCTTGCGGTAAGAACTGCATATATTTATCCCATTTCCTTCCCACTGGGGACTGTGCAGGAAGCTTTAGAAGATGGGCTTTGGAAGTAAAAGAGACCAGATCCAAAAGCAACATGTCATTGCTTGTTTTTATGTGAAACTTCCAGAACAAGCAAATCCATAGACAGAAAATAGATGAGTAGTTGCCAGGGGCTGGGGGAATTGGGAGAAACAGCCTCTTCGGGGTGATGGAAATATTCTGGAATTAGATTATGGTAATGGTTGTGCAATATTAGGAGTGTTCTGCAATTATATACTTCAAATGGTGAAAATCGCAAATTTAGCTGGGTGTGGTGGTGCACACCTGTAATCCCAGTGCAGGGAAGCTAAGGCAAGAGGATCGCCACAAGTCTGAGGCCAGCCTGGGCTACATATGAGACTCTGTCTCAAAAAACAAAACAACAACAAAAAGGCAAACTTTAATGCTAAGTGATTTTTTTTTTCCTTTGGTGGGGGATTGCTCATGTAAGGCAAGTGGCCTTTCTCTGAGCTATACCCTCAACCCTATTATATGATTTTTATTTGAAAATTAAAATAAATGAAAAGAACATTGCTTTGGTGTCTACTAGGCCTGAGTTCAAATCCAAGTTCTGTGACTTTAGGCTGTGCCTCTGTAAGCTGAGGCTGATCTGCCTTAAGAATAAAGACTGAGAGATGCTGTATGCAAAGCCTGCTCTGTGCCTGACAACACGGTAATCACTCTTGTTACTATTAGTAACAGTTTTGACAGTGTCTGGATAAAATGTTTCTCTGCGTTTTTCTTCTTTGTTACTGTGTGTCATTACTGACTTGGGGATAGGCTACAAAGTAATTTAGTAACAATTGCAAAGTGTGTTTTAGCAAGTATGTATTCCTTTTTTGACTGTAAAGCAAGAGGCTTGTTTTACAGACCTGAGCTTTGCTCAGTAACCCTGTATCACTTGCTTTGTTACATTGTAGGAGACTGGGGTTGGGAAGACGGTGAATAGCTTTCGAAAGCATGAGCAAGTTGGGGACTTCGCTAGGGGCCTGGTGGCCCAGTGGAAGAAGCTGGTGCCTGTGGAACGGTAAGAGCGTTTTTTATGTTTGTTGAATGGTTTTCTTCGCCTTCTTATTTAAAATACCTGTTTTACATCAATTATAAAAATAACTCATTATCATTATAGAATATTAAAAGCTATTTAAAAATAGAGAAAATAAAAATTGCTGTCACTGAAGGATATGCAGTATTAACAGTTTGGCATGTGCCTTTTTTGAGGGGGTGGTTGAGACACAGCTTTGCTATGCAGTTCAGGCCAGTCTTGAACTCACTGTGTAGCCCAGGCCGGCCTTGAATTTGTGGCACTCCTCCTGTCTCAGGCTCCAGAAACATTCCAGCCTTTCAAACTTCTTAAAAGGCATTTATTTTTTTTACATTTCCCTTTTATGCAATAAATTAAACATTTCGCTGTTGAAAAAAATCTTTGAACATTTTCATGTTTCATGTCAAGATTTTTTTTTTTTTTTTTGAGAGACAGAGTCTCGCTTTATAGTTCAGGCTTGCTCTGAACTCTGTGTTGTCTAGGCTGGCCTCAAACTCATGGCCATCCTACTGCCTCAGCCTCTTGAGTGCTGGGGTTAGAGGTTTGTGTCGCCACACCCTGCCTTTTTTTTTTTTCCCATAAGTACATGTGTGGGGGCTGGTACTGGGGAATGTACACCAGGGCCCATGTGCTTCGCGCTTTCTTTAATGTTGGTACAGAGTCTTGCTAAGTAATGCTTGAACTTGCTGTCCTCCTTCAGCTTCCCAGAATGTTGCGATTTCCATGGGCACCACCACACCTGGCTGAGTTCTCCCAATTCTCTTTTCTTCTCTTTTTATTGGTTCAGGGTTGCAGTATGTCAGGACTGCTTTCATCATGGGGAGGTGGCACCTGGCATTTTCCCTGTGTTTAAACTTAATTGAGTACTTTGAGCATAACCCGCTTACTTTCTTACTGAGCCATTGTTGTTTCTAACTCTGGACCTTCATCTTTCTTTGTGTGAGTCCAAGGCCTGTGACTCTGAACAAGGATTACACTGAGATTTACACCTGCTTTTTCAGAAACAATGAGGCTGAGGAACAGGACTTTGAGAGGAGCAATTCGAGAAAGCGCCCTCGGGAAGGTCTTCAGAGGGAGGAGGAGGTGGAAGGGGACTACCAGGAAAATTGGAAAGCTTCCGGCAGCCGGTCCTATAGCCCTGAGCACAAACAGAAGAAACACAAAAAGCTCCCAGAGCTGGACAGGCCTCACAAAGTGTCTCACAGTCACGAGAGGAGGGAGGAGAGAAAGCGGTGTCTCAGAGTGTCGCCGGCATACTCTTCAGACCCCGAGTCTTCTGACTATGGCCATGTCCAGTCGCCTCTGTCCTCCGGCAGTCCTCATCAGATGTACATGGACCATTACAGGTCCCCAGAGGAAGACCATGAACCTGCTGTCCCACATCAGAAACCTGGAAAAGGCCACAGTAATGCCTTCCAGGACAGACTGGGGGTCAGCCAAGAACGACATCTCGGTGAACCCCAGGGGAAAGGGACTGTGAACCCACACAAGGAGCACAGGTCTTCTCACAAGGAGAAACGCTCCGGGGAAACCAAGAACGATGAGAAATCCTCTTTGGGCAGAGAAAAACCGCACAAGTCTGTCTCCAGAGAGGAAAACCGAAGGCCGCTCTCGGGGGACAGTGCCAAGGAGAAGCTGCCCTCTAGTGCTGCCAAGAAAGAGAAGGAAAGAGATGGCAGCAGCCTCAGAAAGAAGTGTTCACCCTCCGCGGGGGTTGCTTCCGACAACCACCTTAAAAAGTCAAAGCACAAGGACTCGGAGAAAACCAAGTCAGAGAAAGGCAAACAAAGTGCGGAGGGCTTAGACCCGGGGAAAGGGGCGGGAGACCCGGCCACAGCTCGGGAGAGGGTTTCTAACAACCTCAGGGCTCCAGCAGGGAGAGTGAAAGCCTCCAACTCAGACAGGAAGGCACGGGGCTCTCTCCCTAAAGCGGAGGAGACAGACGTGGACGATGACTTTGAGCAGCCCACCATGTCGTTCGAGTCATACCTCAGCTACGACCAGCCCCGCAAGAAAAAGAAGAAGATCGTGAAAACTTCAACCACAGCACCTGGGGAAAAAGGGCTTAAAAAAAGTGGTTCTAAAAGCACTAGTAAAAACTTGGACTCAGTTCAGAAATTGCCCAAGGTGAATGAAAACAAACCTGAGAAGACACAGCCAACTGGAGCCGACTCAGCCAGGCTGAGAAAGGTAACCCTTCCGGTCCCGGTGGCTGCGACTCCAGACCCAGTGCCCTGCGTGGTACACAGAGCCCGCCTGCTGCTCTTCACGTTTTCTTTGCATGTGGCCCGTTGAATTTCAATTTGCAGTGAATTTCGTCCTGGTCTCACTGCTGCTGGGGTAGATGGCCATTTTCTGAGGTGCCCGTTGTGATGGGCCCTGCTGTATGTATTTCCTGGCCCTGGTGGTGTCTTGTGTGACCGGCCTCCGGCCTGGCTCTGCCTGGGAAGTGTGCTGTGCTGATGCTTCTGGGAACTGACTGCAGGAAAGGGCCGTGCTGTGGACGAGGGTGCTCACTGCTGTCTTCCCTGCAGGTCCCCACCGAGGCATTGCCAGTGCTGCCAGACCTCCCGCTACCCACAATCCAAGCCAATTACCGCCCGCTTCCTTCCCTTGAATTCATGCCTTCCTCCCAGCCAAAGAGGAAAGGTAACGTTCTATATCTTTTTTTAAATGGGAGAAAGACTTAAAAGGTCATTCATGATCTGTTACCATGACACCTTCACTGGGTGCAATTCCCAAGAGCATAGACTCTGGAGTTCGATGGCTCAAGTTGAGTCCCAACTTTCTACAAGTTCTGTGACCCTGGATAAATTTTATTTTCTTTTTGTGCTGGGGATTGAACCCAGGCACTTGTGTATGCCAGAAAGTGCTCTAGCACCGAGGTATACCCTCAGCTCCAACCTTAGGTAGTATCTTAATTTTTTTGGACTGTTTCATGTTCTGTAAATAGGAGTAATAATGGTATTTACCTCATGGGGTTGTTAGTAGTTTCAAAAGTGATAATGCCAATAATGCTTTTAATTCCAGGTTTTCACATAGTAAAAAACATTTGGTAAATTTTAGCTGCTGCTGTTATTAGCAACTTTTTATTCTGTGTGCTATATGTGATTTTTATCTTTTAGGAAGTGTTAAGGTTTTATTTAACTTGTATTTTTTTTATGTTTTTGTCTTTTTGAGACAGGGTCTTGCTGTGTAGTTCAGACTGGCCTTGAGCTCACTGGTCTCAAACTCGCAACAATCCTCCTGCTTTAGCCTCCCGAGTGCTGGAATTATAGGCTTGCACCACCACACCCGGCCTTTATTTTATTTTTTAAGGCAGGGTCTCACTATGTAGTTCAGGATGGCTTTGAACTCATAGCTATCCTTTTTTTTTTTTTTTTTTTTTCTTTTCTTTTTGAGGCAGGGTCTTGCTATGCAGTTCAAGCTGGCCCTGAGCTTAATTTGTAGCCTAGGCTAGTCTCGAACTTGCAACGACCCTCCTGCCTCAGCCTCGCGAGTGCTAGGATTACAGGCATGCGCCATCATGCCTGGCTGCTGCAGCCTCTTGAGTATTGGTATTATAGGTGTGCACCACCACAATACAAAAATACCTAGTTTTGATAGCAAAAGAATAAGAACCCACATAATTGTCCACCAGCAGGAGACAAGTAAATTGTGGCCCATCCACATAGTAGTCTCTTATACCACTGTGAACTATATGGACAGTATTTAGGGACAGGCATGGCATATTTTCTACAATTTGTTGAATGGCTAGACATAGTGGTGCATACCTATAACCCCAGCACTCTGGGAGGCTGAGGCAGAAGGATCACAGGTTTGAGCCCAGTGAGACTCTTGTCTCAAAATAAAAAAAAAAGTGGGGATGTAGTTCAGTGTGAAGCCCTTGGGTTCAATCCTCCATACTGACCTCCCTTACCAAAAACAGTAAATAAAAAAAATGATGCACATAATATGTCACCAGTTAGTTACAAAAGGAGTCAGATACGCATTTGCTTGTTTTGCAGACTTCTGAAAAGAGCTGTGAGAAACCGGCAGTGTGGTCTTTGGAGCGGGAGTGGGGGAGGCTCAGGACAGGTGGGAGGAGAGTTTTCACTCTGGCCTAGGCCCTTTCGTGATAGCCTTTGGGTTTTTCTTGCCCTGTAGCATTCTCTTCGCTCCAGGAAGAAGAAGAAGCCGGATTCACTGGGCGCAGAATGAACTCCAAGATGCAGGTGTACTCTGGGTCCAAGTGTGCCTATCTGCCTAAGATGATGACTTTGCACCAGCAGTGCATCCGCGTGCTCAAAAACAACATCGATTGTAAGTCACGCTGGCACGCTGGGACCGTAGTGCTTTGGGGTTTGGCTGCTGTTCACTGCTCTCACCTTTGATTTCCCTGCAGCCATCTATGAAGTAGGAGGAGTTCCTTATTCTGTTCTTGAGCCTGTTCTGGAGAGGTGTACACCTGAGCAGCTGTATCGCATAGAGGAATACAATCATGTGAGTGTCCTATGGAGGCGGGCCGAGGGCAGCGTTCTGGCTGTGTCTCCAGAAGTAGCTTTGTCTCTGGATCTGCTGTGGCTGAAGGGTAGACCCACGGTCTGACCACTGTTCTGCAACAGTGGGTCTGCCTCCCCCTCTAAAGAAGGCAATAACAAGGCAGTAAGTTTAGTACCTGCCCCTGGTATCTTAAGTGGGCTACAATCAGGGTGGGATTCAAAGAAAGTGAAAAACACTCCCACACCTCCCATGGGCTTTTCTAGCAGAGGGAGGATTCTGGCAGTAGAGCAGCACCTGAGACCCAGGGAGGAGTCATGCTCAGTATTGACACTGAGGTGTCTGGTGAAAGCACAGATTAGCTAGGTATGTTGATGACTATCTGTAATCCCAACACCTTGGGAGGCCGAGGCAGGATGATTTGAACTCCGCCTGGGCAACTTAGTGAGACACTGACTCAAAATAAAGCAGGGAAGAGCCTGGGTGTATAGCTTAGTGCAAAGGTCCAGACTTCAGTCCCCAGAATGTGGAGCAGTGAGGAGCCCAGCGCACAGGCTGTCTCCTAGAGTCATCTGGACCTTCTGGATTCCTGTGATGCGGATTCACTCATCCGGTGGCATTAGCTGTCTCTTGGCTTTTGAGAGACCCGCAACATGCAGTCCTTACCTGGCCCCTTGCCATGACTGTTCATTGTAGTGTCAGGGAAACTCTCAGTTTGATGTCACCTCAGCTCTACCCTGCGCTGAGTTCCTATAGGAAAAGAGTGATTCTGAGTTTTTGTGTTATCTTCTCACTTGGTCATCCAAAAACTACCAGTAGAGTACCTCACTAATGTTAACTTTTTTTTTTTTTTGGTACCTGGGAATCAAACTCAGGACCTTGCACTTGCCAGGCAAGGCGCTTTTGCCACTGAGCTATATTCCTGGCCCTTTAACATTATTTTAAAATTTAATGACTTGGTTTTTTTCTTAGAGCAGTGATATCTTAATATAATACTACTACGTAGATAAAAAAAGTTATTTAAGAAACTGGTAATTCCTAGGTAGAAAGGAAATGTAAGAATGCTTATATATGTAAATAACACCCTGGTCCTGATTTCAGGTTTTAATTGAAGAAACAGATCAATTATGGAAAGTTCATTGTCACCGAGACTTTAAGGACGAAAGACCAGAAGAGTATGAGTCGTGGCGGGAGATGTACCTGCGGCTTCAGGATGCCCGAGAGCAGCGGCTACGAGTCTTAACAAAGAACATCCGATCTGCACATGCCAATAAGCCCAAAGGTACAGGGAAGGGGTAGCTGGGTACGAGCCAGCAGGTGGGCGCTGTGGTTGGCTGTAGGGTCTTGGTGGACTGGGCTGATGTAGGGCCGCCGGGCCTCTAAATGTCTCTCTCCTTTGTGGGTGGGCCTGCCTTCTGCCACAGCCAGTGCTGCCTTATAGCAGGATTGTCAGGATTGATAATCTTCTAGTAGCTGGGCCCTTAAGGAACCTATATGGTTTTGTTTTTGTTTTTGTTCTGAGGTCTCATTATGTAATGCAGGCTGGCCTTGAACTCACTATGTAGCCCAGGCTGGCCTCGAACTCCCTGATCCTCTTGCCTCAGCCTCTGAATGCTGGGATTACAGGTGTGTGCCACCATGCCCAGCCCACCTATAGGTTGTTAAGCATCTCTGCTCAAGAAGGCAGACCTTTTTTGGGGGTAGGGGGTACTGGGAGTCAAACTCATGACCTCATGCTTGCCAGGCAGGTGCTGTGCCTCTGAACTATATCCCCAGCCCCAAGAAGGCAGATGTTTAAAAAGTTTTATTTTTACTCATACTTGTTCGTAGTACATAACGGTTCCGTTCATCATGGGAAGTTGGTACATGGACATGATGCATCGATTCTTTGCAGGTTTCCTTCCCCTTCCTCCCTCCCTCCTTTCATCCCCTGGTAAGAAGACAGATACTAATCTCCATATCTGTCCACAGGCCGGCAAGCAAAGATGGCCTTTGTCAACTCTGTGGCCAAGCCACCTCGTGACGTCCGGCGGAGGCAGGAGAAGTTTGGAACAGGAGGAGTAGCTGTCCATGAGAAAGTCAAGTAAGAGGCCTGCTCCCGCCTAAGCTTTGCCTGCTCAGGGAAGAGAGCTCCAAAAGCTGGGAGGGGGCAGGAGGGACAGGAAGTGACCATTTGGGGGTGAAGGCAGGCAGTACAGTGCATGGGTTCTAGAGCCCGACCTTGACCAGTTCTGCTTGAGCCTCAGCTTGGCCTGTGGTGTGGGTGAGGTCGCTGCCGCCTCAGCTGGCATCAGAGCCCATTGTGTAGAGAACAGGTCTGGCTTGTGGGAGCCAGCCTTTTGCCTTCCCTTTTCACGTCTGAACAAAAGCTGTACCTCTGGGGTGACTAGATTCTTTCAAGCCACCTGAGTGGCTTCAGCTTTTTGTTTTTGTTTTTGTTTTCGTGGTTGAACCCACAGCCTAGTGCGCTAGGCAAGTGCTCTACCAACGAGCCACACCCACAGCCCTACACCTGAATGCTTTCACAGTGCAGACTGACAGCTGAGCAGTAAAGGTGAACTCAGAGCACTGTTCATTCTGAAAGGGGGATGCAGTTGTCTCAGCCACCACAGCACCCAGGTGCTGAGTCCACTGTGGAGCCACATGAGTCACCCTGCGGCAGGCAGCTTTAGGCTGACGGAGAAGAGGGGAGGCCCCTCCCACTCATGGCCAACTAGCTTTGCTGTGTTGTAGGGTTAAGCCAGCCCCGTACACCGCAGGAAGCAGCCATGTTCCTGCCAGCAACAGCTTCAACTCCAGCCTGGAGGAGCCGGCCTTTGATGGCCCCAGTACCAGCAGTGCCCACTTGGCACCGGTGGTCAACAGCACTGTCTGCTACGACCCTAGGAAACCGGCTGTGAAGAGTAAGTAATCTGGGTTCCTGCTCCGCTGTTTGGAACGTTTTCGAGCCCCTTCTGCATGTGGTGTGACCACTGTGTTGCCCCTTGTATACTGGATGTGGCATCTGTGGGATGCCTCGCACCGCCGCCTCTGAAGGTCAGCCTTTCTGCTGCGTCAGTGCTACACACGGGTGTCTTGTAAGGGATGATCCTAGCGGCCACTTCAGTACTTTTTTCACACCTAAATGTGAAAATGTTTCTCTAAGCAGTAAGAGGAGTCCTATAGCTAAGTGACAGACAAGTCTTCTCGGCCTTATCACCTTAAAATCTTAGCTTCTACATCGTTTTGATGTGTATCTGGGCCTGCTTTGTATTTTACTAACTTTAATAGCATAGACTCGCCCCAGTATCCTAAGGGGTGTCTAACTTGGGCAGCGCGTTACTGCATAGCCACTGGTACAGCCCGTGGGGTGGGGGTTCCTAGACTGTCAGCTGCACTGCAGTGAACTGGGCAGGAGGCAAGCTGGGCCTCCTTGGGTGGGGTTTGCATGGCTCATGGTGGACCTGTTCCTACACTGGGCAGCGTGGGGCAGGGGTACTGTGGGCTGGTGCGAGTGTTTGCGAGGCAGTGGTGAGATGAGCCCTCAGAGTCAGCAGGCACTGAGCCCCAGGCGCGCTGTTCACAATGCACTTGTGGGCACGTTGGCCAGGCCGCCTGAAGTGTGGCACAGGTGGCTGCAGTTAAGCGTGGTGATGGTGGGTGCCTGACAGGGCCTCTGCATGTGTCCACGGAGTGTCGTGGCTGTTATGCAGCGTTGTGTCTGCCCTCACACATAGCCTTGCAGCCAAGAGCAGCAAGGCGTGGCTTGGCTTTGGTATAAACTGTGGAGGGCGTATCTCAGTGTCTGCCATCTAAAACAGCTCCTGCGTTTCTCTTCACAGAAATTGCCCCGATGATGGCCAAGACAATTAAAGCCTTCAAGAATAGATTCTCCAGGCGGTAAACGGAGGACTTGCCTTGGAGGTGGAATTTGGGAGACAGGAATACAGGGACAGTGGGGGCTGGGGAGTGAGCCTTCCGGAGGAGACCGGAATCTTCTGCTTTGCGCAAGCTTTTGGCCTCTGAGCCCTACATATTTGCAGGCATTGGCCCTGTGTGCCACAGCCCCGCACCCTGCCTCCAGCACACTTCAGAGTTCTGAAGATGGTGTGAAACCTCAGCCTCACTGAGGATTTTAAGGTCAATTATACTTTTGTTGCTAATTAGAGCCTTTGTAAACTATAAGACATAGTTTTAATTAATAAATATTGCCCCCAGATTGTATTTATATGACCCCCAGGGCTGGCGGGGGCTTGTTATTGTTTTCTCCTTTACCACACATTTAGCCTTTTCTTTTCAGGGTCCTTTATTAAAGTTAGATGAAAGCCATTCCCCACCCCAGGTTGCTCTTCAGAGTGTGCGCTGGTGCACAGGGAGGACCAGGGAGCCCTGCAGCCCGTGCAGTGCTTGTTGCACAGAGGGCCACAGCTAGGTGTCAAGCCTGTCCTCCAGGGAAGCCTGGCATGGAGACAGCAGTGTGGGGGCTCCTTGCCCTGAGCCCCTCAGTGTTGCTGCAAGCTCTGTACAGGTGCCTCTTCCTGCCCACTCGGTTGTATTTATTAGGGGAGGCTCTTCATAAAGCCTAGAGTCCTCCCACCATCTTCTTTATAAGTCCTGGTTTATTTTAAATAAGGCTCACTAGAGGACACAGAACCTTGGGATTAATTTTCACAGAATCAGCAAGTTTATAATTTCCAGCTTCTGATTCAAATTTTAGGTGATCATCCCTCAAGTCCCTGTACCCCAGCACAGGGAAAAAAAAACCCACAGACATGGCAGGGTTTTTCATAAATCCTTGAACATGGCTTTGGACTTTTAAAAGCCAGCACTTTAATCTTGTTCCCTATGAATTGCCATTAGAAGTGAGTGGTTTTTAAGGTTGCGGTGCTCTGTTGGAAATTGCTTTTGTTTTTTCCTGTTTTCTGAAAGGGAAGATCATGTGACTAGAAGAGCACAGCAGTTGGCTGTGTCTGGCAGAGAACTCTGCAGCCTGGGTCCCTGTCTTTAGTGCTTAGGCCAGGACTGGAGGAAGGAGCTGCACAGGAAGCTGTCCTGAGCTAGCTTGTTGGGTTGGGGGAGCTGCAGGGGCACCCTTCAGGCTTGGGTGGGAGGCCCTGGCCTTCCACTTGAAATAGAGGCACTATCAGAAGTAGGAGGACAGTGTCCACTCCTTCCTGGCTATCAACACGGACCTAGTAGGAACCGCCTGGTGGTGACCCAAGAGGACACATGCTAGGAATATGAGATGTGCAACTCTGGAGACCTGTAGACAGACTTTGAGGGCACCGTGCTAGTATGACAGTGAGCTAAGCTTGGCCAGCAGTGCCCTCCACAGACTCTCTGAAGGCCTAGAATTTGGAGCTCACCATTTTCACCATCCCGAAGACCTCGGCTAGGCTGACCTTGAAGATTCCAGGGCACTGCAGGCACTGCGTTCCTCAGTGTGTGTTGCTGTGCAGGGTGCCTGCTGCAATGGGGCACAAGTATTGCTGGGTTTTAATTTGCTGCATTTTTGAATTGGGTAAAGCATTCTTTCTCTTGGTGTGGCTTGTTGTACCTCTATCCTGTAGCCTGGTCCCCAGATCTAATATTAGAAGACCTCTTACCTGAAATTAAATGAACATTTGGACCAGGTGCCAGGCACCTGCTGCCTGGAATAGCTTCCTCTGGGTGTCTGTCACCTCCATCTTGTCTCCCAGCTACGTCTCCTATTTGCCATTGAACCAGTTTTTCCTGCGTCAGGTTCAGTTGTGTATGCCTGGAATCCCTTTACTAGGAGTCTTCAAGTGGGAAAGGAAGAAAGGACACAGATTTGTCCATCCCAGCGTCAGTATCCACTTTTGGCACATAAAGATTTCTGATGGACCCTGTTGGCAAAGAGCAAGCTCTTCCTGTCTCCTCTGGGGGTCTGCGTGGGGGATGTGGCCTGGTGAGAAGACGGGGGCTGAGCTCCGAGTCATAGGCAGCGCCCCGCCAGCTCAGTGGAGTGGCTGCAGGGCAGCACAGACGGTGCGGAGCCTTCGGTCTCCTTGGTGAAGCCTTGTGCAGTCTTTTCTGTGCTACACTACACACGAAGTCACCAAATTATAGCCAAGCCCTTTGTGATCCTCCCTGTAACGAGCAGGTTCTTTGGGGCTTCTCTTTCTTTCTTGGAGGCGGGAGGGGAGGAGCAAGGTGTTGTCCTGCTCTTTATTTGTATTTTGGTCCCAAAATGTAAATACAATTTTCTATGTTA
>PVLD010026862.1:0-21561 GCA_004027595.1 Dinomys branickii
CTATAATTTGGTATTTCCTTTAATGTTTTTGTGTTAACTAATGTGAAGATAACTATGTAATACAACATCCAGTTCTAATTCCCTACTATATTCTGTATAACTTTGTATTTTTTGTATTGTTTATGGCTTTTCTGGTTCATATGTCTCCATTCTTTTGTCTTTAAAATAAAATTAAAAAAAAAAAAAAAAAAAAAAAAAAAAAAAAAAAAAAAAAAAAAAAAAAAAAAAAAAAAAAAAAAAAAAAAAAAAAAGGAAGACAATATGAAGAATCTTACTTAACCTATGCTCCTAGCTGGAAAGTCTCAATATTTGTATATTTTCTCTCCAATTTATTCTATAAAGCAATATGAACTACAATCACCAAATAACTATGATACTAGCACACAGACAGGCATGTGAATCAATTTTAATTAACAAAATATATGGGAGAATTTAGTCTCAGGTAATAGTGGCATTTCAAATTAGTGGGAAAAGGATACAGTATTCAATCAGTGGTGTGAAACAATTTGCTCTCTATTTAGGAAGACCTCACAAGAGACACAAAACCAAATTCCAAGTGTATGAAAGATTTAAATATTGAAACAAACAGGCAAAGTTGAGAAAAATCAAGGAATGTTTTTAAACACAAATGCTTTGCCTAATATGAAACTGAAGTCCCAAATTTACCATTTTTGAGTAAAAAAGAAAAATATTTGTAAAAGAATAACGTTAAAAGAAAAAGACAATCAAATGATAAACTCAAAAATATTTGAAATACATATGATAGTCACAGGAAACTTGTAAAATTTTTATTAGTACACATTTGCAGTACACAGTGATAACGTTCATAGTGGGGAGTTGGTACAGTATGTCATATTTTAATTCTTATTACTTCTTCTTCTCCTCCCTTCCCTCCCCTGCCGGCCAGCTCTACATCCCTTTCCCATTTGCAAAGGAGCTATCTCCTCAATTCCTATTCTCCATCGTTTACTTTTAAATTACTTATGCTTTAGGTTTCTTATACAAGAGAACCCATGGGATATTTAAGACTGTATGTCTGACTTCTTTCACTTAACATTACGGTCTCAAGGTGCTCCCATTTTCCAACATATTTTTCAAAACGAAAGTTAAAAAGCAGATTTCAGGGGCCTGGAGTGTAAGTCAGTGGTAAAGCACTTGTCTTGCATGCATGAGGCCCTGGGTTCGATCTCCAGCACTGAAAAAAAAAGCAGATTTCACAAAAAATGTGTATGTATTCATAACGTTAAATACTGTATATAAACGCATTTTTAAAAAGCATAGCTACAAGTTAGATTATTGACAGTAGTTATTTCTATGAAATCACAAAAAACAGAGAGGATCTGACCTTTGCTGGAATCTCTATGTGGCTGGAGGGGGCAGGGGCAGAGGAAACACTGTGATTCGCTATCTAGGCCCCCTGGGAGACGGGGCTTGAGGGAGGGCAGTGATGAGAAGACACCTGGTAAACGGGACCTGAGGGTTTGCTTCCCTGTGAGGTAAGGCCCAAAGCTGCTCCCCACATGACGGCAGTGACACAGCATGACAGGAGAGGTGGCAGTACAGTGTGAGGCTCAGAATGGCCTACGGAGCAGCAAAAAGTATTTGTTTCCCCAACAACTACAAGACTGGCTGAGAGAGAACTAGAGCATCTGTGAGGGCCCTGGTGTACCAAGTGGGGGGCGTGAGCTGATGGTCCGAGCAGGCAGAACACAGCAGCAGATGCCACCTTACAAAGATGATGACCAGGATTCAGAACACACACACACACACACACACACACACACACACACACACGGAGACGGATGCCACCCTGTGTGATTAAAGAAGAGAACAGAAAAATCCTGAGTTGACCTTAGGAAAGCTGGTAGGGACCAGAGGACACCACACCCATCAGGTAGAATACAGCATACAGGAAGGTAAGAACGCAGAACTGGGAACAATGTGCAACTGCAGGGAGAACTAAAGGTATGGAAAGCTGTGCACGGAGAAGAGGAAGGGCTCAAAGGAAAGATAAAGTTGTACTGATCTTTACTACAGGCCTGAATATGTGGATTGTGCAAAATGAACCCAATACACCCGGTTCATAGGATTGTTTTAATACAATAAGGTGACACTGAGATAGGTCAGGTCCATATATTCCTCTCCAACGAGAAGATGTTCAATATATAATTTTAATTAATGTTAATTTTTTTTAATTTTACTATAGCTCATGACTTCTTTACTCATCACTTTCAGCTTCCCTGTTTACTAAACAGAAGAGCGCTGCAATATGGCCAAATTTACTGAGCTTAGTTTTATTGTAAACATGAATATTACCAAAGCATCACCTCAGAATTAACATATTTTCCCACACACAAGTACTGTGGGCGGGGACATAGCTCAGCGGCACAGTGCCTGCCTGCCTGGCAAGCACAAGGTCCTGAGTTCAATTCCTGTTAAAAAAAAAAAAAAAAGTAATGTGACCAAGGCCTTGTAATCCAGTCGCCTTACCCGTTACACAGCCAGAACGTCTAAACTGCTAGGATACTGATTCAAGATTCCTGCTCTGTAACAGGATACAGGATTCACCACAGCATTTTTTTCAGGAGCTACCGTCTATATCCGCTTTGCAACCCAATTAAACTGCACTGAGTAAACTGAACTGATAATCTGCTTTTAATTCCTGCCAGGACAGACGGTCTTTCCTTTAAGAAGATAGCCCTGGGAGCAAGAAACTAATTCCTCTTTACGTGCTCATCACAATCAAGATTGCAATAGCACAGCTACCATATGCTAGTACTATAATTACTTCATTCAAATTTGACAACGGTTCCCATTTTATAGATAAGGAAACTGAGTCTGAGAAACGTTGAGCTTCACAGAAGAAAAGCACAGAGCAAATGCCTATGCCCTAAGCTGATTTCAAAGGCTGTGCTTTTTCCACTGTGCCACAATACCTTGCTGTTGAAAATACACAAGGGGCCTTCGGTTCGTGCTTCTGTAAACTCTTGTCCAGGCATCCGAGATGTAACAAAGGCCACTCTACCCCAGGCGTCCCTCTTTCCCGCCCGTCTCCCACGCACCTTTTCTCTGCCATCCGCCTCACCTCCAGTCCCAAGCCCCAGGGTCCCTCGAGGCTTTACAGAACCTGTTCCCCCCGCCTGCGTTCGCCTCTTCCTCTCCTCCCCAGCGAGCGCCCATCCTTTGGGCGGACGCTGACTGCGCCGCTCTCCCACGGACAATCCGCAGGCGCCCACAGCCGCGCTCCTGCCCGCCCGTCCGGCCGCGCACGCACCGCAGCGCACGCACCCGCCCGCGGCTGCGACCAGGACGGGAACAGGAGCCGCTTAAGGGCAGGGCCTTCACCCTTCTCACCCAGGAGCCCAAGGCTCTGCACATAATAAAGTTTCGCCAAAGCTCGAATGAGTGAATGGTTGAATTTTACTTTACACCAACGTGTGCGTTTTACGTGTCCTAGACCGTGAACAAACCATAAGCAGGTAAGCTCTGTAAAAGAAAAGCGCTTTTCAATAGTTCTAAAGATCTGATTCACAGGCTCACCTCAACCTACAAGTGGCCCCGCCCCCTGCTGCCAATCAAGCGCTCCTCGCGCCTGCGCAGCGGCCCCCTCCGCCCGGAGCCCCGCCCCAAAGCTGAGGCGGACGGTTGGAACCCGCGGGACCCTTTCCTTCACTGGTCCCACCTGCTATGACGATCACCTACAGCTGCATTGCTAATGGCCGAGCAGTCCTAGCGGAGCTGGCCTTGACCGGCGGCTCCTATCAGGTACCTGCGGGCCCGCGCCTGCGCCTCCGAGAGCTGCCTTCCTGGAGACTGGCGCCCGCCCAGGGTTTTCCTCAGGACGCGGCGCCGCTCAGCGGCGGGAACTAGCTCTGGGAATGGAGGCTGCGCCCCGCAAGAGGCCCCACCCATCCCGCGAGAGGCCACTCCCTACTCCACCAGGGGTCCCACCCTACCCCACGAGAGGTCCCGCCCCATCCCGCCACAGGTCGTGATTTCCAGGAAGGAACATCTGGGGGTTATGTCTAATACTGCATGAATCCCATCTGACAGTGATTGGTCCCGACGTCCAACTCCGTGGACTTTTAAGGTTCTCTCGCCTGAGGAGTAATACCTTGCAGTTCAGCACACATGTAGCAAGCATATCGTAGTTGTAGAATCCCAAAGAATGTAAAGGATTCAGCAGTGAAGATGGTCCTCACTTTGTCTCTGGAACTCCTTATCCCCTTGTGTCCAGACAGTTATTCTAGGGTGTACAAAGCCTCAGTGCAGGTTGGCTCAGGTAGCACTTGGGAAGGAGAGGCAGCTCCCTGCCGGTTACAGTGGAGGTGGTCAGATCACAACTTATGGTGCCTGACTTATAAGAATTTGTCCCAGCCTGGCAGGGGAAAGGGGAATGAGAACTGTGAGGAGGAAACAGCCTGGTGTGTTTGGGAATCCCTAAGAACTCGGTGGCCAGAGCACAGGGCCACAACATGTAGGACCAGAGATGAGGCCAGAAAAATGGGCAGAGGATAATTAATATTTGCCAGTCCCTTCATGCTGTGTTCCTTAGGGTTCTAACTGCAATTTTCTTTGAACTTAACACACGGATTCATACCCATGACACCTTTCCTGTCGTCACTGCCAAATCCACTTCCAAAGTTAGCTCTCTCCAGAGTTGGAAGGCCTGGTGGAGAAAAGTTCAAACATATGTCTAGAAGTAAATTATCTTTAAGAGATTCCCTTTTGCATGTTTCAGATCTTGTTGAGCAGCTCTACTGAGTCATTCAAGCTGGAACCTGGGAGTCATCTTTAAGTTTTCTTTTTTGTTTACTTTGACATCTGTTATTTTATTGCCCAGTTCTGTCAAATACCTTGAATCCATATTTTTGTCTAAACCGTGGCTCCACTTGGGGGCAGTATAACATCTTCCATGGTTTGAAACCTTCTTTCCTCCTGGAAGCTTTCTGTATGTCCGGGCTAATTGGCCCCACTTTACTACTTACCAGTCTCAGTTGGAATCTTTTACTTATTTTCTCTGCCATTGAACGTCAATGGACTATAAGGGACTATCTTCCTAGCCCACAGTGTTTATAATAATGGGAGGTTCTCAACAAACTTTTAGTAAGGATGGAGAAATAAAGTTGGAGACTTTCACAAGCCGAGAGGCCTCTGTGTGAAGCACACTGGAGGTGAAGAAGTTGGAAGGCATGGGGCAGTCCATAAGTAAAGCAGATGTCTGCTGTGCAGAAAGCGAACCAGGGAAGCGAAAAAGGATGGCCAGGAACTTTAAGGAACAGTTAAATTTGAAAGGAAGGAGAGAGCTGTGCACCATGGCTTTCCTCAGTGCCAAGGACTATCACAAAAATTTTATATGGGTTTGAAGAACATTAACACCAAACATGATTAACATAGTATCCAGTCACCACGTTATAGAGACCTATAGCTGGACAGGTCATCTGCCTGAGGCAGGATATTAAGGCATGGCAAGCTAGATGTGCAAGCAGCACACATGCACAGAACAGCCTCTGAGCATTGCACTTGATACCAATCAGAGAATGCTAAGTTCAGTTCTTCTGGCATAAGATCAAGCAGATTTTTGGTAGGATGGCCTAGACCTGATGTCAGAATTGGAGCATAAAAGATGACATTAAAAACGTGGCCCTTATGAGACTTTCCACCAGTCTGCCCTGCACTCTGCAGGGTGTATTTCTTTTCCTACTTACTGGGCTGTGCTTACTCTGCAGAGCACATGTTTTCCCTTCTGTTTTTACCTTTAATAAGCCTCTGTGTTTTTGCCTGCCTTGTCCAGTTGTTCAAACAGGATAACAAAAACATGGAAGAGACCCCTGCATACCCCAGGACCCACTAATACCCACTCTTTCTCCACCCCACAAGGAAGCAAGCCAGATGAGTCACTGGGTCTGGAGCATATGGATTTCAAAAACTCATTTACAGCCCACTTTATCCTTTATTTTACTATATTTTTGTGTTGTGCTTTGTTCTGTTTCAACAATATCTAATTGTTTATATTCTCTGAGACACTTGGGACAAGCTAGGGCCTGGATATAGTCCCATACTAATAGTAGAGTAACAAAAACTTACTTAAGTTTTCAAGTTTCTTAGGAAATCTTTTCCTAGAAAATCCCATCTTGTTGGCATCGTGGCTCATGCCTGTAATGCCAGCACTTGGGAGGCCAAGGCAGAAGAGAGAGAGAGAGAGAAGGAAGACAGAGAGAGAAAAAAAAGGAAGAAAGGGTTTCAGATTTTACTTTCTACCATTGATAAGCTTTACCCCTTTCATAAAAGTTTCTATTTTAAGTGGCATTTCATGAAAATGGAAACATTAATGAGAAGTGTAACTGTTCTAGGCTTCTTAGGTAACTTTCAGAATCCTCTCATGCTTCTAAAGTAAATCAGTAGGATTCCACACAATGCACTACATTTAAGTTATTCTGGATATTTTAGTCTCTTATAAATTTTTCTTCAAAAAATAAGAGTGCTTGGCAATTTTTTTAAAAAAGAGGTAAGTGAACAATAGTGAATAAATATTTTTATCTTAAAAAAGACTATGAAGAGTTGCTAAGTTCAAAGAGTAAGAGCAGAATAATTTTAATTTATCAACATCTTATTTATAGTCTCAGTAGCTGCTTCCCAATCTTGAAGTCTGTCGTGGCTTGTATCTTTTTTTTTTTTTCTGTGGCTTGTATCTAGATGTCCCACCAAAACCTCATGCACTCACAGGTGGGGCTTTTCAGAGCTGACTAGACCTGGAGCATGTGATACTGGGATTAAGGGTGTGTAGTACTAAATTAGAGCTAATTTGAATTAGCATAGTTCTGGGTGTAGAAAATGGAAGCCCCATCCTGGATGTGGGTGGCACCAGTCAATAGGCTTAGAGCCTGAATGGAATATAAAGGGAGAGAGAGAAGACAAACTTGTTGCTTGTTGCTTGCTGCTTCCTTCTTTGCCATGGCTTACTTCTCATCCACGATGCCCCTCTGCTGTGCCATCCTTCCTTGGAGCCAGCTAACTATGGACTGAAACCTCTGCAAACCATAAGCTGAAATAAACCTTGCCTCTTTCAACTTGTGGGTGTCAAGTATGTTGTCTCAGTAGTGAGAAAAGTAACTAAGACAGATTCTGGTACCAGGAGTGCCGTCACTGCTATGATGTTACCCGGCAATGTGGTTCGGGAGCCTTTGAAACTAGCTTGTGGGAAGAGCTTAGAAAGTTCTGGAGATGCCCGCTGAAGAAGCAGCCTGGAGTGCTGTAATTTGATGGGAAATTCTGGTCAGAGCTCAGAAGACAAGAATGCTGATAAAAATGCTGCCAGTAAATACCAGGCTCAGGAGGTTAGTTAGAAACAAGACCTGCTTTGGCTATTGGACTCTAGACCAGCGTATGGTATGCTTTGGCAGATAATTTGTATTTTGTTTTGTCCACAGACTTTGCCTGAGACTGAGATTAAGGGCAGTAGATTAATTAATCTGCTGGAATATATTTCAAGGCAGTCTAATGTTGAGTAGAATGGCTATTCTTAAGAGTCTTTTAGCCAGATCTATGTTGAGAACAAAGGGCAAGGAACCCCGCAGAATGATTTAAAACATTGTGAGTTTGGCCGGAAAGGAAACCCTGGTAAAGTTGTGGATTTCAAAGGTGGAGCAGAGGAGAACTTTCTTACTGAGAAGGAAGTAGAAAAGATGGCCTGAGAGTATCACAAGAACCAGCAGAGCTCCACCCTTTGCAGCCTCACAGTTCCAAAGATGAAAGACTTTGCTTTGACAAGACAGTCCCAGAGCACCGTGTTTCGGAGTGGTAGAAGCTTAGAGAATTTGTTCCTCAGGATTGGGTTCACAGTTCTCAGCAGTCTAGGCTCTTGACCCGTACAATCAAGAGGGAGAGCAGCCTGGCTACTATTCCAGCTGACAGCAGACCATGGCATCATCCACATAGTGCTAGTTTTAGGTGCATGCAGAATGCAAGAGTTGCAAGGTTCAGGAAGGCACCCATCCAGATTTCAAAAGAAAGCCTGAGAGGCCAGGCAGTGTGCCCCTAAGAGGGCAGTATGTAAGGCTATGCGTATAAAGTCAAAAGTGCAGTGGAGACCCCCAGAAGGATGGGGAAGTCAGGAATGTGGATCATCCAAAGAAAACTGCAAGGAGCGAGCAAATCTGGCCCAAGAGAGAAGCCATGAGAAGCCACACTCAGAGCCATAGAAGTGGAGCAACCCAAGCCCTTTGGAGTTCACATCTTGCCACAAATCACCCTGGATGCTGGACATGGAACTATGGAACTCTATGTTTGACCTACTGGATTTGGGTCTTGCTTGAGTAGCTTTCCTTTCTATCACCCTATTTGTACCTTTTGGATTAGTAATGTTCATCTTGTGCCATTAGATGTTGGAAGTGTTTAACTTTCTTTACATTTGTATAGGAGCTCACAGCTAAGAGTTTGCCCTTACTCTCAGAGGAGACTTTCCAGCCGTGCTGAAACTGTTAGGAATTTGGAAACTCTTAGAGATGGACTAAATGCCTTTTGCATAAAGGGATGTGCATGAGTCTTTGGGGAGGCCAAGGTGGAATGTTATGACTTGTATCTAGATGCTCTCCCAAAGCCTCACATGCTCATGGAGGGGGGCTTTTTGGAACTGGCTTTATCTGCAGCATGTGATGAGTGTGTGGTACTAAATTAGTCCACTGATTTGAATTAGCATAGTTCTGGATGTGGAAACTAGAAGTCCTAACCTGGGTGTGGGTGGCACCAGTCAATAGGCTTAGAGCTTGGGTGGAATACAAAGGAAGAGAAAAAGGCAGGCTTGCTGCTTGTTGTTGCCTGCTGCTTCCTGCTTTGCCATGGATAGTTTCTCCATGGATAGTTTCTCCTCTGCAATGCCCTTCTGCTGTTCCACCCCTCCTTGGAGCCAGGCAACTATGGACTAAAACCTCTACAAACTGTAAGCTGAAATAACCCTTTCCTCCTTTAACTTGCGCAGATGAGCTATTTTATCTCAGCAATGAGAAAAGTAACTAAGACAAAGTCCCATATAAGATGACTATAAAAATAAGATCTAGTTTAGCCTGTATTTGTACACTTCTTACAATCTTAATATTTTCCTCCAAACTCATATGAATACTTTATGACTTCTCTCTCTCTCACCATACATTATGAATCACACCCATTAGTTCTCTTAGGAAAAAGTTTTTCTTTAACTAACTAGAACAGTGGTAATTTAGGAAATAATGAAAGACACTATTAATCTTCTATAAAGTAAATGTTGGTTGTTTATTTTTAGGAAGCAGCAGCAAAAGTGCTTAGCCTAGTGCTTCTTAGAGCCAAACCAACGACCATAATGCAAATGGGAAGGTATGTTCTAATACGAGTCGATTTCTCAGTTACTGGCTAATAACTCCAATGTTAAGAAAACACTGCTTGTACATACTCTTGATTGAGCCCACAGAAAGAAGAACTTCTATATGTAAAAGTATAAAATCATGGATGGGAATGATAAACACCTCATTCAACATAGCAGTCACTCTCTGCAAAGAGAAGGGAGAAGAGTGAACCTGAGGAAGGAGACATAGGGGATGTGAATTATATTTCTAACACTGTAACTAGATAAAGAGTCTAAAAGTGTTCTGTTATCTTTTCTGCTTATTTTCTTGGTATACCCAAACATTTCACTAGTAAAAAAGGAAACTTCCACTTTAAAAATACCTTTACTTTCACCAAGAATAATAGCAATCACTCTTATGTTTTGCTTGGGATATCACATGTTATATAGTCTAATCTTGAAAACACTTGCTCGTAAAGAAATGGGTGAGAGAAAAGAGAGCTTGCGTTATTTCTGGACCCTTCTTTTTTTAAGAGTAGGTTTGTTTTAAGCATTTTGTTTAAAGTAAAACACAGTTACAAAAACCACAGCAAATCTGGTGCAGTGGTACACACCTGTGGTCCCAACTACTAGGGAAGCTGAGGCAGGAAGATCACATGAGCCTAGGAGTTCCAGGCCAGCCTGGGCAACTTATGAAACATTTCAAAACAAAAATAAGAAAAAAAACGCATCAAACAAAGGTATAGCTTTGTAAAATACTACAGTGGACTAACAACAACAACTACCACTGAGGGCAAAAACACAGAACCCTGCCAGTCACCCCAAAACTCCCCATTATGTGTTCTGTACATCCATCACTTTCCCCTGATGAAATCAAAGTCAACCATGGTCTCTACTACTATGGCAATTCCTTCACCATTTTCCCATTGCCCTAGCACCCAAATATGTATGCTCAGATAATAGTGCAGTCCTGCCTATTTTTTCAATCTCAATATCAATCTCAATCCCTCTCTCCTTCCCTCCTCTCTCTCTCTCTCTGACCTCCCCCCCCTTCTTCTGTCTCTCTTCCTCTCTGTACCGGGATTGACCCTAGGGCCTTCACACTGAGCTACATCCCCAGTCCCCCAACCCCTCAGACCCGCCACCCCCCATGCTTTTTTTTTTGACATAAGTTGCCTAGGCTGGGCTCAACATTACAGTCCTCCTGCTTCATTCTCCCACAGTGCTAGACTAAGTCTCTTCAAATATACATGCCCTCTCCATTCGTTTTCTTTTCTCATACTTTATTGTTGAGGAACACACAGAGTTTCCCACAGTCTACAAGCAGGGTTGCTGCTTGCATCCCAAAATGGGGCTCACTATGCAGCTGGATCCAGAGGCTCAATCCCTTTGACAAAACTGTGTTTTTCCATCAGGTGGTTCTTGTGATCTTACATCTTCTGAGGTGTCAGCAGCCATCCATACCCACTGCTAGGGCTTAAGGCTGTTAATTTATTGGGAATTACAAATGGTGCTAATCAGTTTTGTCTTCAGCAAAATAATTAGCTGAAATGATTTCCAAACCAGACACTTTCCTCATTTACTATTTGCTTACCTATACTGTATGTTCAGATTTTAGCCTTTCTTGAAGACCCCTGCCCTGAACTCAAGACTCATATTCCAACTTCCTGTTCCATAGCCCTCCTTGGGCACGTAAAGAATATTTCCAACTATGTCCAAAGCGAAGCCTCCTCTTGCAGTCGTCCACACTCCCCCTTTTCAATTCCCCAACCTTTGTTATCCTTGGATTTTTGTGCCCTTTACATCCAAACGCAACCCATCAGCAAATCCTGTTGCCTTCCCCTTCTAAATAGTAACCAAGCCACCATCATCCCTTCCTAGGTTACTCAATACAGAATTATTTTTCTCATTTTGTTTTTGATTTTTAATGATTACTCCTTCAAAAAAAGATGGACTTAATAACATTTTCTAATTACATAAAATACTATGTGCTTCCAAAATCAAATTTACAAAACAAAGTTTCTTCGAGATGTCTAATTTTAATTCCTTTTCTCTCCACACTACTCACTCACACACTATATAGGTAACCATTTCTACCAGTTTCTGGTTTGTAACTTTCTTTTCTTTCTACAAGCAACACTTTCTATAAAAATACACTATAGAATACATGTATATATTCATATTTCCTGTATAACAACATACAGGATAAATGGAGGTAGTATATCATACATTTTTCTCCACCTTTTGTCAGTTAACAATATATCCTGAACATCAGATAATTCACATTATAACTTTAAAAATAGTTTCTACCTGGGTCTGTAATCCCAGCATTCAGGAGGCTGAGGCAGAAAGATCACCACAAGTTCAAGATCACCCTGGGATACCTAGTGAGTTCAAGGCCAGAATGAACTGTAGAGAGACCCTGTCTCAAAAAAAGCAGGAAAAAGAAAGCTTCTGAATGTTACTACTAACATACTAAGCACAAATTTAAAATATTTCTCCTTTCATTTTGAGTATCAGTTTACCTTAAATTAGGTGTAACTTTCAGGTAGATGGTAGAACCAGCAACTCTTTATCCAGCAGCCTTCCAAATTTATAAATAAAACTATTTCCCAAGTGAAGATACGTATATCAGTCAACATCATCATTAAAATGTGTTTAGCATATTGGTATTTGGGATATGATATGAAGATTTATTTGAAATGGGACATACTTTAAATTTTCTGCCTCTAGGATTATCTCTATATCTGTTCCTGAGATTCCTCATTCTTTTATACATATCCAGTTTAACATTTGACCAGGACTGCTGCCTGCTAACCATTCAGGAAGACTAGATTCATGTGCAGGCACTGAGCAGTAAAGGATGGGGACCCTTCTGAGAAGCAGAAAAGATCTGTCACTTAGAGTGGCCAGGGAAAGGCACATTTTAGCTCACCAGGAGCTTAATTCGCCCCTCCCAGCTCAAGTTCTCCAGAATATTTGATATTGACAATTTACAACCTTTACCTTCTCATTTATGAAAATACAAAGCCAAAAAGTATCAAAGTTGTGTCTACCTAAAAATTTAAGGATAGCAAAAATCACTAAACATTGCATTTTCTGTTTAGTCAAAGTCTTGATTCAGTCTGAGAATTTGATTTTTGTCCAAACTATTTCAAACAAATATACTGAGCATGGTGGCACATGCATGTAATCCCAGCACTCAGAAGGCTAAGGCAAGGGAATCCCTACAAGATTGAGGCCAGGCTAAAACACATAAGGAGACTCTGTCTCAAGAAACCAAAAGAACAAAACAAACAACAAATAAAAAATAAATAAATGTATTTATGGTTCCAAACTTTTATATTTATGTATTTTGTTTATTGGTGCAATTTTAAATATATATTCAAATTGTATACACTTTTAGTTAACATAATTTGTCAAGTAGATTAAAAACTTCTAATTATTCTGATTATAAAGTTATTTATATAATTTTTATACCAGTAATGACAGCTCAAAAATCCAATCAAATCTTGATGGAGGTACTTAATTTCTTCAATATTTGTAAATACTAACTAAACGCGTTTTTTTCAAAGCTATGTCTACCACACTCTCCTTACTGATGGAATCACTTACTTATGTGCTACAGACAATGCCTTGGATGTGGGGGCACCATCTGCATTTCTTAGAGAAGTAAGTGATTTTTATATATGACTATAAAGACTTGTCAGCTGTGGGAGATATGAGATCTCCGGTTTCTTGTTCACTGGTAACAATGTCACCAGCCCAAAGCAGCTATTTACCCTGTTCATATGCAGTGCCAGTAATGACCTTCGGAGATCTCTTCATTTCACAGCTTGCCCCTCACCCCTCTCCTGCTCCCACGCTCTCCTGACTCTAAGCAAGGTCTGCAAAGACCATCCACTCAGATGCATTGGAGCCTTTCCTTATATTTATTTTGTTTTTAAAATTAAGAAATAAATTAAGCTACCCTAATATTCAGTAAACTTTTTCAATAGCATGTCTTAATTTGCGAGTATTACATATGAGGTGATAAGTAACAAAAATTTTTGAAACCAGTATTCTAAATTATAAGAAATAAATAAAAAGAAATGCTTTTAAAGCAAGACAAATTATGTTTAGGAAAAGTTTTAACTGAGAATTGTAGCAAATATAAACTATGGTAAAGACAGCGCTTATTTCTATGTACTTATGTAGATACAAGAAATCTGGTAAATTTCTAAGGGCAATGAACCTCAACAGATGGTACCTATTGTACCTGTTGCCCCAAGTTTCTGGTCTCCAACCAGCAGGAGACTCCATGAAAGGCAGTCCAGAGACAGACAAGAACTAAGCCACTATTCTGGTGATTTCTGTGTTAGTTTCTTACATTTAAGAGTAAGTGACACTAATCTTCTGTTTTACTTGCAAATATATAATTCAGGATAAATATTTTAATAAAAAATAGTAACAAAAACCCAGATATACTGTAGTCACTAGTAATTACTCTCCCATCAAATTCATGAATCACATGCATATTTTATCTTCAGTACACTAACTTGTGCGTCACAGTTCAAACTGAACCCATTTATTAATGGGGCCCAAGATGACCAGGCCTAAATGTTGTAATTCACTCTTCGGTTACACCTAGACCGATTTCTGGAGCCCAGTTGCCAAACAGCCCCTTAACTGAATACACCCTGGTTTGTTTTCTCTCTGCACATTAAAATGAAACATCCCAACTTTACCACCACCTTTCCAGGTGACACAAAATTGCTAACCACGTAATATTTACCACTTCTTCTAAGAAATACAGCATTCAGTACAAACAGTTCCGGATTCTGTTCTGAGGTTTTGAAATGTCCTATAACTAGAGTTTGACAAAAAGTCCTGGCATTTAGTTAGCATTGTTGTGTTACTCTCCAGTATATTTTGAAGCTAGGGGCAAGTGGGAGACACAGCACTATTTGGAAAATGTCATGGGCTACAGGGAAATACCTGCTCCTCTCCTCCGGTCCTTGGCTCTACCAAATAAAGGCAGAGCTTGCAGTTATACCAAGTTTCTGTCCTGTACAGCAGCAGAGGGAGGATCAGTTTGGGGCAGTTTTCATAAATACTACATCTTAATGTAAAAGATGTTACAATTTCTTTTATTTTCAAGTTTCTGCTTGGCTTTGCTTCGAATGAATACAGGCTCTGTAATTCTCCAGTTGAAATTGACTGTATGTGTTACTCATTTCCATTCATTTCTCCAGGTTAGTGATACTTTTACAAGAAATCCTTTGATGTCACAAGAGCATTTTTCTCCTTCAAATGCAGTTGCCGCAGACTTTCAACAAGTATTAGGACAGTATATGGTATGTACCTCAAATTGTAGACCTAAATATTATCACTGTTGTGCTTATTTCAGTGGCACATGTACAAAAATTGGAAAAAACAGAGAAAAAAATATGATCAGGGTTCCAACTGATGAACCCTTGTAAGTTAAGAGCTGTAAAGGAGAATGAACACTATCTCTATGTAAAGATAGAGTGATGTCCATGATCTAGTGCTAAAGCAAGAGAAGGTATGTAGGGTACACTTCCGTTTATTTACCATTCTTAAACGCCATTTAAGGGAATAAATACAGATACAGTAGATGTCTGCTTGTGTGTTGTTTAAAAATAAAAGGGAAGGAGAAGAATAAACCAAAAACAAACACATGATTAGGTGTGTGGAGATGGGGAGAAAAAGAAGAGAAAAGGGCCAGAATCAAACTAAGCAGCTTTGGGGAAACTTCTATTGCAAATTTGACTGTGGAACCCTGTAAAGGCTTTATATAATCATAAAATATGATTAGATTAAAATTTTAAAAGTTGTCCCTACTAAGTAAAACAAGAGGTCCCTGAAGAACAAATACTCTACGATTCCTCTTTGCCTGCCTGGAGCAGACAGAGTGGAACAGTGGTGGGGAGATGGAAAGGGGAGAAGTGGCAGTTAGTGCCTGCTGTGCACAGAGGTTCCACTGGGGACGCTGAGGAAGTTCTACAGGTGGATGATGGTGACAATTGCACAACAGTATAAATGTACTAATGCCACTGACCTATGCACTTTAGAATTGTTAAATTGAGCTGGGTGTGGTAGCACCTGCCTATAATCCCAGTACTCAGGAATCTGAAGCAGGAAGACTGCGGCAAGTTCAAGGCCAACCTGAACTATACACTGAGACCCGGTCTCTGAAAAAAAAATTATGAATTTTATGAATGCATATGTATTTATCATAAAATTTTTAATTTTTGAAGTAATCCCTAAAACTCAAAAGCAAAATGAAAGAAAAACAAAAAGAACTTAACTGTACATTAAGTTCAAAATTTATAAGATTGTATGCATTTAAGTGATGCTATCAAACAATTCTTTCAATCTGTTCCGTAGTGAGATTATGCCCTAATAAGAACCAAGAACTAAAAATAAATATTAAAGCATCTATTTTTAAAGAGTGACATTGTTTATATTAACACTGCTATTACTATTCTGAAATTGGCTTATGTAAATATAGATACATATTTGAATAATTAAAGTAAGAGTCAAGACTCTCAGCAAAAGCAGTTACAAATAGGAAAAAATGGAAACAAAGCTTTTGTAAATAAGGAGGGGACAGAGGTTGGAGGGAGGGTAGAGGAATGGGAAAAAGAACTGAGTTATATTATGTACAGGTACAAATTCCCTATAATGAAAGTGATCATTATGCATATCCAAAATGTATCAGTAAATTTAATTAACATTTTAAAAGGTCAAGTAAACCCATCTAATCCCAAATTTCCCCCAAAATTTTTTGGTTTCTTGTTTAGCCACTGAAAAAGCCTAAAAACCAACCCAACCTAAGTCTCAATCATAGTGTATAAATATCATCTTAGAGAAAGCTGACCTGAGTCCAGCTATGAGGCAGAAACTATGTAAGCCAGAAACATGTCGTCACATCTAAAACAAGGGAGCTACCATAGTCAGTGAGCTCAGGTAGAAGGCATCAGTGGGAAGAGGCTGCACTGGCCAGTAACAGAAGAATCCGAGTACCCAAAGCAACACTGAAGACAGGTGTGGTAGCCTACACCTGTAATTCCCAGGTACTCAAGAGGCTGAGATAGGAGGGTTTCAAGTTGGACACCAGCCTGGGCTACTTAGCAAGACCTTGAGTCAAAACTAACATTTAGCAGGGCTTAGGGATGTAGTTTGATGCTCCCAGGGTTCAAGCGCCCAACACACGCACGCACACAAACACAGACACACACCCACACACACACTCTCAACACAGTTGGTTGTAACACACCAAATGTGTTAAACCCCATGAAATCCTAGACATTAACAAAGGGGGGAAATATCCCTCATCAGTCAACTTTGGAGAATACTACTTGCCGACTCTCTGCCTCAAAGGAACAACATAGTTGAGGAGGAAGCTGTGTTTGCTCTGTCAAAGAATGTCAGCCAAAAAGTGATAAAGTGATAAAATACTGCCATTTTTAATCCCCAATGAAATAATGGACCTAGACAGTTATCATCAATAACTGGTTTAAAATGAGATGAAACACTGAGGAACTTCTTAATGAGTGCAACAGGCGCAAAACCCCCAAAGCCACTGATTTTTTTCCTGACCTCAAATTAAAGGCAATCAGAAAATGTGTAGAACCGCACACATCTGAAATAGTCTTGTCTCAAAACATCAAACCTGAATCTAACCAACCCAGTAGCTCTAACTCCAGTTAGAGGAAATAGATCAATGACCACAATTAAAGGATAATGAAATAATATAATTAGCAAATATCAAAATAGCAAAGTCTATGACTAATTTAAAAGAGACATAAAAGGCATCAATCAAATTAATATTTCCTTTTGATTGTGTTGTTTTGTCTTGTGTTATTTTTGTGGTGCTGGGAATTGAACTCGGGACCCTCATCTGAGCTACATTCCCAGCCTTTTTCATTTTTGAGACAGTCTCACTAAGTTGCTAAACTGCCCAGGATAGGATCAAACTTTATATTTTTCTGCCTCAGCCTTCAGGGTGCTAGAATTACTGAGATGAGCCACCATGCCCAATAGTAATGTGAATTTTGGATCCTGATTGAACAAAAGGACTATTAAAGAACTTTGACTTTTGTGGGGTTTGTTTTTTGTTTTTTTCTTTTCTGTTTTTGTTTTTATCTTGGCAGTGCTGGAGATGAAATCCGGGACCTTCACACTGAACTGCATCACAGTCCTTTTCTTATTTTTTATTTTGAGACAGGATCTCACTAAATTGCTAGGTTGCCCAGACTGGGCTTGATTTTCCTGCCTCGGCCTCCCAGGAGAGCTGGGTTACAGGTGCACATCTGTACACCTGACTGCAGCAACTTGTTTTAGATAAATTCAGGCACAAACTGTATTTAGTATATTTAGAACTTTTTTGGGAGGTGATAATGCTGTGGTTTTGTTTTTTTTTAATGTGGCCATATCTTTTAGAGATACAAAGCTAAGCATTTGTAGATTGAAATGCTAGAATCTGGTGTTTGCTTAGGAAAGGAGAAGCGCTACAGGTGAAACACGGCTGGTCATGTGTGGATAACTGCGGAAGGCAGTGATGGGCACCTGAGGCTCACTCCACTTTTGTATGTCTGAGCTCCTGCCTAATAAGAACATTTTCAGCAGACCAAAAACCCCACGCCTATCTCTCAGCTCGGTGGCACTGGAGTCCAGGTTTGGCTGCGTTCTCTGCTGAGGGTGTCTCCCACGAGGCCCTCTGAGCTGTGTCCTCACTGGAAGCTCTGGAGAGGAATCACCCAGGTGTCAGAGTCTCTGTGTGAGGACACCATTCTTTGCTGTCTGCAGCATAGGCAAATTCAGAACCTGGAGACTGGTGCCTGTTCCTTTGCATGAAGACTCCCTCAGTGTGAGTGCTTGATTCTTCCACACCGGCGGAGGACTCACTCCCACTCCAGTCTACTGGGTTTCATACCCTGTGTCAGAATCATAGCAGTGAAACACACCACCTTGCATCTGTTGACTAGAAGCAAGACTTGGTCAAGATTAGGGGACTAGACAGGGATGTGACTTGCTGGAGATCATGATGGCATATGTCTACCACATGCCTGACAAAATAATTAAGGATAAGCCGGGCATGGTGGCACACATGTGTAATCCAGCCGAGAGACAGGAGGATCGTCATGAGTTCGAGGCCAACCTGAGCTACATAGTGAATTGGAGACCAGCCTGAGTTACATAGCAAGACTGTCTTTAAAAAACAAAGAGCTAGATTATTTCATATTAATTCCATACATTCTATTACAATGAATACTACATACTTAATAGAAGAAAATATATTATTAGTTCAGCTCCCTGAACAAACAGTTCTTGTGGGAAAATATACATATTTTTAGGCAACTGATACATCTAAATCCAAAAAATAACTGTTTTACATTTATAAAATAAACTGGTAAGCTTTAAATCTATACAAATTTTTATAAAGTTATTACATTTCTTGCAATTAATAAAATGCACTTAACTCCAAAAGATTAGTTTTAAAATTTTTTAAATATGTATATAGAACCCGGCATGGTGGCACATGCCTGCAATCCCAGCACTTGGGAGACTGAAGCTGGAGGATCACTGTGAGTTTGAAATGGGCCTGGGCTACACAGTAAATTCAAGGGCAGCCTAAACTACATAGTGAGACCCTGTCCCCAAAAAAAGTGTCTGAACATACCAACTCTCATTGAATGGACCCTTAACACTTTATCTTGACAAAAGTTAAATGATTCTCTTATATTAAGAAGAATAACCCTTAAAGAAGAGAAAATATTAACAAAAATTAAAATCAAATATTAACTATTCATCTAGATTTGATAACATTTGCAAAGACTACAGAGCCCACCCCCCAAAAAATATATACATATATACTTCAACAAAAGAAAAATAGTATGATATTTTTTCAACAGATGGTGTTTTCCTCCTATGGGGGACCCTAGAGGATGTCAGATAGCACAGAAAACCCACCACACTAGTGACCCTTAGAGAGGAAATTGAAAGTGCATGTGCAGCAATCTCAGTGACCAAGGTCACCCACGCAGCACTTTGCTGTACTAACAAATGTACTAACAAACAGAAGGTAAAGGCCACCACTTTGAGCACCTCCTATAGTTGTAGAGGCCAAAGGTAACTTGTGTAATCTCATGATGTCTCAATAAATTTTATATTAAAATATTTTTACAAGTTTTTCTTTTCCTGAATGTGTATACATTGTTAGGGTGGATTCTGTATTTCCAAATAAAGTCACATTCACAGCCACACAGAGTTGGGACTTCAATATATCTTTTGGGGGACAGAATTCAACATGAAACACTCCCTTTTCTACATCTTAAGTAGTGAGCTCTTCGCACAACAGCAATCAAGTTTTATGGCCCAGTAACGAACAAGGTCAGAGGTCTGTTTAAGGTGGATTAGATCACTTCCCTAAAGCAAGGGGTTTTAATATCATTTTCTGTTGTAAAAGCAGTGCTGACTAGTAATGTGAGGTAATTCTAAAATATACTAAGGAAATACGAGTACCTCTTTATAATACAAATCACACCCCCCAAGGTGAGCCCTTTTAACAATTCTGTATGTAATCTCCAGAATTACTGAGGGGAGCTGTATTTGTAATGTATACCTAACATAAATTTATACATACCCTTTTTTTGAGACAGGGTCTCACTGTGTAGTTCAGGTAGGCTTGAACTCACAATGTAACCTAGGCTGGCTTTGAACTCATGGCGGTTCCCTGCCTCTGCCTCCCAAGTACTGGGATTAGAGGCATGTGCTACCACACCCAGCCTATATGTACTTTTTAAATAAAGAAAACAGAGATTATTTGTACAATTGGTAAAGTCCTCAAGTATGGTATTTCTTAAATATAAATCTTTTCTTCTTCCTTCTCTTTTTTTTTAAGGGCAGTGCTGGAGATTGAACGCAGGGCCTCACATACATTATGCAAGCACTCTTCCACTCAGCTACACCCCAGCCATGAGTGTGAACCTTTGTTCTGCCCCTATCTGTGTAACCCTGGGCAAACTATTAATTTCTCTCAATTTCAGGGTGTTTATTTAGAAAGTAAAAGACGACAAGAGTGCTACTTTATGCAACAATTTGGGAATTAAATGTGTTAATATGCATAAAGTACCTTTTAAGAGATATACTAAGTGTTCAATAAATTATATTATTCTATAGCTTATTTTTTTAATGAAAGAATATATCATAGCAATCTTTTTTGTTAGTGTGTGTGCATTATCAATTTTGAACTACAGTATAGGGCCATAATTTATTTAACCGTTCCCATATGGACTGACATTGAAATTATATATAATTTTTCATTATTAAAATAGGAGCTGGGGATATAGCTCAGTGGAATAAGCGCCTGCCTAGCAAGCGCAGGGTCCTGAGTTCAATTCCCAGTACCGCCAAAATAAATAAATAAATAAATAAATAAATAAATAAAATGGTACAGTGAGCATATTTGTATGCACATTCATATGCAAATATATTCACACACACAGATATTTGCACAGAATGGCATATGTGAGCCAGGCATAGTGGCACACTCCGAAAGTCCCAGCACTCTGGAAGACTGAGGAAAGTTTGAGCCCAGCCTGGGCAACTGAGTAACTTATCAAGAACCTGTCACAAAATAAAAAAAATTTTAAAAAGTTGAGTGGGCCGGGAATATAGCTCAGTGGTACAAGCACCTGCCTGGCAAGTGCAAGGTCCTAATTTTGATTCCCGCCACAAAAAAAAAAACAAAGCTGGGGCCGTAGGTCAGAGTAAGGGCCCTGGGTTCGAGCCCTGGGGCCAGAAAACAAAAAGAGAATGGTACCTGTCCTTGTGTGGCAACAAAGGACTGGATGGGAAACCTGTGTGTTTTCTGCTCAGATTTACTGTGGGCCTAAAACTAGTTTGAAAGATAAAGTCTATTTTTAAAAGTAAATAATCCAATTTGTTTAAACTCCTACTGCTTACTGAACACCCATCTTTCTTTTTTTTTTTTTTTTTTTTTTTTTTTTTTTTTTTTTTTTTTTTTTTTTTTTTATTTTAGAAACATAAAAGTACAAAAACATATTGACAAACAGACACCCATTATCATAGAAAATAGTACAATCACAACTAATCTATAGACAAGGTGATATGGTCTCAAGAGTAGTTGTTGCTTTATCCATTGATATCTTCGAATTGTAGATGTATGGACCCATATACAGACATGCAAATTTAGTCAGACAGTTTATCCTCTCAGC